>JAYEVE010001280.1:0-120505 GCA_036346375.1 Guadua angustifolia
AAGATTGGGCATAAGTGGTGGGTGGGCCCACGCTCGTAAGCAAGGAGATAAAGTCCCTATGGATTGGAGATTTCTAGTGGATATATTGTTTGTTAGTGTTCTTGTGAACGCATATTTTAGTGCTATATTCGTGGAGAATTGTGAGTTGATTCTTGGTGTCAAGACTACATATGGTGATACTGTAGAAAACAACATTGGTATTACAAACAAACAGTTAAGCTATCCACACAGGACGATATTGAGATATAGAGGTTTTTTAATTTTAGATTTCACATGCTTCATATTATATCCACCAAATCGATGCTTACAATTTGGTTTATTTACTAGCCATATTACTAAATGTGCCAAAAATGCTCATGAAACGGTTTTAGGTCATGTTTGATAATACGTTCATTGTACGGTTTGGAAATTACATAGTTTTATATATAAAAAAATTACGCATTTCAAAAGAGATTTTTATATAACCTTATTTACTAGCATTCATTGTGTTTGTACATAAGCAGGACTTATGTTCATCTAAAATTTGCAAAGTATTTTGTAACATAAGAGTCTTCAGATTGTAAAATTAAAAATAATTTTAAGCTCAAGTTTGTAAATAAGTGTTTGGAATTTGTATACTTCGATGAATTGATTTAAACATTTAACTATTTCACATTCAAAGTGAACAGTATCATTCAAACAGGATTAGTGTTTGACTATGTGCATCTTACGATGCAGGGGCTGGAAAGTTAATAATTTTCTATTATTTTAAAAAAAATAGGGTTAGTGTTCTTTACAAATAAATTTTTTTATCGCAAATTGAGTTTTCGTTGTAACATCCGGGTACATGACTAGTAAAAAAATAATTTACCAGATGCTTAAAAAAACGATGATTCCATCACTCGAGTTTTTCCCCCCTAAGGATGTCATGACTCGTACAGTTACTCTGGGGCTAAGAGGTCCATGATCACAAAGCCCCCATGGACTTGGTCCACATCAAGAAAATGGACTCCTTAATGCCGAATAACTCCGGTGGGTCCAACGGCCCACCGGCCAACTGGCCCCACGTCTCCCCCGCCGCGGGATCAAATACGCCACCTCCGCCCGTTCGTCGATCCCTGCGGCATCCTCCTATTCGTCTCCTCCTCCGCGAGACCACGACCATAGGAGCAGCAGCCGAGGTAGTGCTTGCCTTGCTGCCGCCGCCGCCGCCGCTGCAGGCGGGATGAAGGTGACCGTCGTGTCCCGGAGTGGCCGGGAGGTCGTCAGGGGCGGCATCGAGCTCCAGGACTCGGTACGTCTCTCTCCACGCCGTGGAGGTTCGTTTATCCTGCTGTTGATTTCGTCCAGGGGGTTGGGGTCCTTATGGTCCTTTGGGAAGGAGGTTTGGCTCTTGGTTGGGGTTTAAGATCTTGTGGAAACTGGAGAGGTTTGAGCTTGAGTTGATTCGTGGGTTCGTTTTGCAGGCCAAGGTCGCGGATCTGCAGGAGGCCATCCATGCCAAAAGTATGTGTAATCCCATCAAAATTTTTTAGATTGAGTTTTCTCAGTAAGTTCAAATCTGACAATTATATGGGGCTTAATTAGTACTCCTCTGTTCTTCCATTGATCAAAGTGTATGACACCCTTGGAATCTCGTTGAGGTTTCAGTCCAACTCGAGAGTGTTAGCCGTCAGAAAACCATGGTACAGTGTTTAAGAGGGGCAAGTGAGAGGGAAGTTGCAGTGAATACTTGATGTTTGCACTTGCAATCATAGGGTTAAAGAGGGAAACATTGTTGAACAGTCGATTGCATGTTATGTTCGAACCATAACTAGTACCTGCAACTCAGCTCACACATCTAACAAACTTTAGTCAGTCTTGGTTCGTTTTGATTGGTTGCCCTGATTTGGTAGGGATGCTTTTGGTTGACACGGGTTGTTAGGATTTGTTTAGGTAGGAGGGAGTTGGCCATCAGCATCAACCCATACACTTCATGAGTAGTTTTTTTTTTTTTAAAAAAAGAACGACACAATTTGTAAGCTGTGGAAAAGGTAAAGAAGGATAGATTAAATGGTAACAAGAAACACGGTGAGAGTTATTTGGAAATTGGTCTGGCGATATGTTATTATGTTTTTAACTGTGTTACAAAGAGCACTCATGAACAATGGGCCATAGTGAAGATACCGTGGCAAGCTAATGTGTATTCTGTTGAGAACTCTTTAATTTGAAATCCATAAGCATGGTTAGTTATGTAAATAACCGCATTTTATGCCAAAATTGCATACTATGCAGTAAGGCTGTCTTCTACATGTTTATGCCACAAGCGTTGAATATAAGCCTTTTCTTATGGTGAAACTTGTTTGAGGTGTTTTCATGATTTTTAATGCTGTATCTTAGCCCGATGGACAAATTATTCTGAGTCTTAAGCACTTAGTTGTCTTTAGGTGATTTTCTGTAACTCCATTTTTCTTTGAGAAAATGCAATCTTTGCCACTCTAAATTTTGCCTCTTCAATTTTTGCCACTCTAAACATTGTAATACAATTTTTGCCACTCAAAACAATTACCACTTCCATATTTGCCATTTTACCTCACTAATCTCATTTTCTCTTTTTCTAAATTAGTTTAGGTACTAGAAATGACGATTGTACCCTTGTGCCAATCAAATTATAACATCAGGCATGTGTCCTACTACATAAGTTATGTGGGTTATAACAAAATGCTTGTTATATAAAAAGCTAGAGATTAGTGACGGCAACACCAACCAGCAAAAACAGAAAGACATTACAACAGGTGAACACCACCATGTGGTTGAAGGTCTTTACAATATCAACAAGAATTATGACTGATAGGTGAGCCTGTACATCATCAGTGCCTCTCAGTCACAATGAAGATTTTGTATCAAATGTAAAATTGGCAGCGAGTTCAGTACAACTCTGTAGCTTATTAAGTATATGGTCCACGCAGTAGTTTCACTATGTTCATTATACCATCACCAGAATTCTATCTTCAGTGTCAACTACAAAAAGCTCATGATGTCCTTGAGATATCGAATGCAATAACTCTCCATCAATACCAAATCAAAGAATAATATGTGCGGGTGAGTCTATCTACTGACATGAATGCTTTGTACTCCTCCGGTTGCACGCTATGAAACTGGGGATTATTTCCATTTGTTGTAATGATAATACCAATGAAGTTGACCTCTAATGATCCCAAATAGCGACTCGGCGGTGCTTCGGAAGGACTCGGAGGAGGCAGCGTCTGGGAAGAAGGCTCTCGCGTGGCTCGCGCCCCTCTGCCTCCCTCAATCTTATCCAATATGCAGTGGAGTGGTCCATGTGGATATTTCATTAGAGAAGCGAGGGTACAATCATCATTTCCGGTACCTAAACTAATTTAGAAAAAGAGAAAATGAGATTAGTGAGGTAAAATGGCAAATATGGAAGTGGTAATTGTTTTGAGTGGCAAAAATTGTATTACAATGTTTAGAGTGGCAAAAATTAAAGAGTCAAAGTTTGGAGTGGCAAAGATTGCATTTTCTCTTTTTCTTTTGGTCCTTTTTGAGCCTTGAACAACAAAGAAGCAACCTATCACTTACATGCTTCTGTCAGCCATTCATAACTGCACCTCGAATCTGTTTTCTAGCTCACCACTGACCAACTACGCTAGTGGATCACTGTCAATGGGTAAAGTGTAGTTCACTGCTTGAAATTACCAAGTATTAGCTGCGGTGGTGATCAAGATCCCTATCTTATGTCCATATGGTATTTATTGTCACATTTATAGGCACCATATTCTCATTTGTACCATTCTGCAAACTGGTAGAGCTGCATGTTAGTTTATTAACTTGCCATAATGTTATCCTGAAGCGATACAGGCTCTTATTACTCATGTTGGGCTACTGTGTGCTGGCATATGGTTGAGCGAGAAGATAGATCGTGACATATGGTTATGCAGTAGCAGTACTGTTTAAATGCACGAAATGCCACTGGCGTGGACTGTTGAGCTGCAAAATGGAATAATATTGCCCTGGTGTTGTTGTGGTGCTCAGTTGTTTGTCCTGTGCCATAGTGACAGTTCACTTTCTGATCTTGGTCAAATATGTTAGAGCAAGAAATAGCCCTACCCTAATGCAACTTTAAGAAAATCTTGATCTTGGTCATGATAATTTTTGCACCTTTTCCACCGTTTCTTTTTCCATAAGTAGCTGCATGTTTGGACATTGTCATGTATTGCTTATGTCTTGCTGTCTCTTAGAACACCTGCTTTCCTTGTGATATACAAGTTCCTCATCACTTGCCTCTACACCATGCAGCTAAGAAGTATTATCCTTCTAGGCAGCGTCTCACTCTCCCTCTACAACCTGGAAAATCTGGAAAGCCAGTTGTCCTCAATCCGAAGGCCAGCTTATCAGAATACTGTGAGAAGGGTTCTGGGTCCCTGACAGTAGTCTTGAAAGATTTAGGCCCACAGGTCTACTACAGCACACTGTTCTTCTGGGAATACTTGGGTCCTCTTATTATCTACCCCATATTCTATTACTTGCCTGTCTATAAATACTTTGGATATGAGGGAGAGCGGCTCATTCATCCTGTCCAAACCTATGCCATGTACTACTGGTGCTTCCACTACTTCAAGAGGATCATGGAGACGTTCTTTGTCCACCGTTTCAGCCATGCGACTTCTCCTCTATCAAATGTCTTTAGGAACTGTGCCTACTACTGGACCTTTGGAGCTTACATTGCTTACTACTGCAACCATCCGCTGTACACCCCTGCGAGTGATTTGCAGATGAAGATTGGGTTTGGCTTTGGGATTCTCTGCCAAATCGCAAACTTCTACTGCCATATCCTGCTGAGGAACCTCAGAAGTCCGAGTGGTAGTGGTGGGTATCAGATTCCTCGTGGTTTCTTGTTCAACATAGTGACATGCGCAAACTACACCACTGAGATCTACCAATGGATTGGGTTCAACATTGCCACGCAGACTGTGGCAGGTTATGTCTTCCTCGTCGTGGCAGCAGCTATCATGACCAACTGGGCACTTGGAAAGCACCGCCGTCTAAAGAAGGCAAGTGTAGCTCTTCTCTGCACACTGAAGTACTGAACAATACCAAAAAATTTGCATAGCTTTACTGATATTGCTTCTTCTGCAGCTGTTTGATGGGAAGGACGGGAGGCCTAAGTATCCTCGCCGATGGGTGATTCTTCCTCCATTCCTGTGAAGAGGTGCTGCTTTGCAGGTTGGCCTCGTGGGATTCAATATTTCGTTTCAGCATTCGGAAGTTGGAGTCTTCAATGTCATGCAAACGTTTCTACTAATTGTGCCTTGTACCAGTTAAACTTCTATTCGGTGATCCAGAATTTCTAGCCGTAAAGATGGATTTCTTAGCTGTTGTTGAACTTCTCTTTGGATTTACGTCACAATGTTACGCATTAGTCCTGTTGTCATGGTTAATACAATAGAAGTTTCATCTAATCTATGAGCTTGCTTTCCATTTGTCCAAGCAGAAGTAAATGCAAGAAGTTAATTTGACAACATATACATCTTCTTGGTGAATGGTGGCTTGCTTAATTTTGTGGTTCCAATGATGCTTCGATTCCTGGATGACAGCCAGTATTCTGTACCAACGATCTTTACTTCCGAGCTCTTGTCACCAGTCGTCACCATTCACCAAACCAAAGAATTTCGTGCAATGCTCACGTGGACATTTTGCAGACCACGTTCTGTTTTACTTAAGTCTGAGCACCCATGGATAACCATTACTGCCGTGATTTGACCTGAAGTAAAAATAGCAGGAAAAGAGAAGTTCATGACAAAATACACTTGTGATTAGCTGATTAATCATGCCGTCTACACTGTGCAACCAAAAAGATGAAAAAAATAAAACTTTGCATGTTCATTGCATGACCTTTCCGTCCAAACGAAATGGACGAAATTAACCTGGGAGCTGGAGCTCGGCCAAACAGTATATAAGACGATTCTGACCTGTTTATCTTTTCTGAAGGTATATCTATATGATTAAGGGTTGCGTAAAACCTACTATTAAGATCGGAAGAGTCCTTGCTGACCATCATTTTCACATGGTGTCTTCTCGTCGTCTGTCGTGTGCGACCGATGACCTGCACGCATTGTCAGGTACAGCTACAAGCCACAAGCTACAAAGTACAGTTCTAGTTGGTAACCAGTCAATTACAATGTTTCTAGTAGCGGCGGCCAATTCCATCGTCTTTGGTAGTAGACTAGGTAGAAAAGCGCGCTACGCTGCGCCGGTTGAATTTCGATAGCATACGCTCGGAAAAATAAAAAAAAATTATTTTCGCAAAACCACCAATCGGTCAAAAATAGTCCAGGGGAAAAAGGGGAAAAAATTATCAGAGATGACAACATTCTTTTGTCGAGCCTAATACTCTACGTGTTCACTGTAAGTTGATACAAACCTTCGATGAATCCGTGTTTTTTGGTGACGAAAACATTGTTTTCGTTTTTTGGTACTGAAAATATTTTTTTCGGTTTTTGTTGCGTTTGTTAAAAAATGGGTCGTTAGGACCCACCATGAATCCATGGACGAAAACATTGTTTCGTTTTTGGGTGTTGAAAATATTTTTTCGGTTTTTTTTGTTGCGTTTGCTAAAAAAATGGGTTGTTAGGACCCACCGTCGAATCCACGGGTCGCTATAAATCTACGGACGAATCTACATTTTTTTTAAAAAAACCCGCGGTTACGATCCGTTGGCAAATACATAAGTTGCTATAAAACTTCGATGAATCTGCGTTTTTTTGGTGACGAAAACATTTTTTCCGGGTTTTTTGGGTGGCGAAAAATTGTTTCCGGGTTTTTCTGGTGGCGAAAACATTTTTTCCGGGAAAAACGGAGAAAGGACTGAACGAAGAAGCGAGGACCGGATGTTATTTTTTGGACCTGTTCGCTATCCTGAAAAATTAGAAAAGGGCTTGTTCGCGATTTGAAACTAACGGGAGGCTTTTCCGTAAAAATACCGGGCCAGGGACCCAAACGCGAAGTGAAAAAATATCTTTGTCTCTTAGGAAATTGCATAGGGACCTATCCGTAATTTCGGAGAAATTGAAGGGCTTTTTTGCAAAAGTGTAAGGTGACAGGTGACCATGCCGGTTGCTCTCCAATTCTTGCACATATAGGTATGTTAATGATTCCTCTGCACCATTTGACAAATTAGTCATCCCAACTATTTTAGAGCGATATGTTTCTCCTAGAGCTAGCTTACTCTCAAGTGCATTTGAGCCTCTGCAATTTGTATATTTTAATTTGCATTGAGGATGTCATTTGCAGTTGAATTTCTGAAGCAATTCCATCAAAATTCACAGGTAGTAGTAGACTAGTAGTTGATACTACTTGATAGTCAAACTGTCAAAGGATGCTGTGGTGGTAAAAGCAGTAGTTGGTAATCAGATGCTGCCGCATGTAAATCACGCATTAGTCATGTGGCAGGGAGAATTCTTTATGGAATCAATATGATATCGCAGCGCATCAATCCTAGAGCTGACTTCACCGGAGCGATTAAGATTCTACTGGTTTTAACTAGCAGCATGCCAATTGTCGTCCATGGATGGCAGAATTCAGTAGGCATGCAAAAACCAGATTTCTTTTCATTAACATGTTAGCCTACTCCTCTACATGAGCAGAGTACAAATCTTTGAAGACAGAGAACCTAAAAACTAGACTGATTATTCTGGATATATAGCCTAGAGAAAAATAATTCAATTAACATGTGGAAGAAGAAAAAGATTGTTCTTGATATCTTTATCACATCACAGTGTATTTTTTTAGATAAAGGAAATAATCCGACCTCTTCCCACAAGGGGAATACAACCAACGATACATAGTTCAACAGTACAACAAACGAACAAACGGCTCAAAAGCCAACAAAACATCAACCAAAGGATGAACTAAACAAGCTTCAAAAAATTACATCAACATGGCACTAGGCCCCAATTCTAAGATTCCGACTCCATCCAAATTTGTGAAACATCTCCCGAACTGAAGTCTCTAACAAACTGCATCCTTTTAATAACAACCCCTTCTTCCTCTTTAGACAATGGAGACCGACCGATCCAATGCGTCCCCCTGAAGATCACCTGTGCAAATGAGTTAAAGGAACTTCTATTGAATATCACATCATTTCTATATAACCAAATTGCCCAACACAAGGCAGCCGCACCTACTAAGATTTGACATTTAAGCTTAGAATCTACACCCTTTAGCCAAGAGTCAAACAAGGTAGATACATTTCTAGGAGGCTGAATTCCAAAGGTAATGAAAAAGATTCTCCAAATAGATCTTGCCAGAATGCAATCAAAAAACAAATATTGAATTGTCTCATTAGAAGTACAAAAACAACATTTACTATTACCTTGCCACTGTCTTTTAATCAGATTGTCCTTTGTTAAAATTACTCCAGACCTCAAGAACCACAGAAAGATTTTAATCTTCAAAGGGATTTCCTATTTCCTCTCTTTTTTTGTGTGTGATAGCTCTGGACCTAGAACAAGTCAACACAAGATCACCAAGTTTATTCTTTCCTATCACCCTTTTTCCTCTCTATTTCAATGATGGACTATTTTGATACGCCAATGATAATTAACAAACACGTAACATTTCCACTGAAAAGCATGCCAAGTTTGATTAATTGGAACTGCTCCGTGTAGTACTCTCAACCCACACGATAAACGTACCTACCATGACTAGCCTGCTTTTCTACGTTATATAGAGTTGCATGTAATTATTTTGAGTAAAGATATTGTTTATAAGTATAGGATGTATTTTATATTCCAATGCAAAATTAGTATTATGTTCCTTCTATACCCCTAATGAATATCCACTTTTACTTCACTTTCTCTACATGCATACATTGACAATAGTGGTTAGTAATAATAATTAGAAATAATTTAGTCATTTATATCTTCTTTTTGATCTATATATCTAAAAAAACACGTCTTATAAACTTGGATAGAGCAAGTACCACACCAAAATTTTTACTACGGCCCACCACGACGCAAACAAGTACACAAGGTAGTGAGGTTGATCAGCGAAAAGCAGTAGGAATTGAGGAGGAAATAGGAGGCTTTGGAAACAAAGCAAATGATTTAGTAATAAAGGTGAGGCAATAAAGCCCCGTGCTGCACGAAAACGCGGTTCTTTGTACTCTCGGCATACTTTGCTTGGATTTACGAATTTGTTGGCGTCCTTAATTTAATAGCTCAACGTCTGACATGCATGGACAGCCATCTCATTTCTTTCCTCACCACTTCGGCAAATCAGATCATGTGTTAATTCTCAGTTGTGAATTGACAGCCTAGAAAAATAATGAGTGAAAAAAGATACAGTACATCATAGAGCATTTCTAGAAAGTGATAAATTCCATGCATATAGACCTTACAAAAAAGAAAGACGCAGTCTTCATACTAGGGCTTATTCAGGTATATTTCCTATCTCAAAATAGAACATAACCGCAAAAAATTACATTTTTTTTTTTAAAATTTACTAGAATCATAAATACCGAATAGGTAGAGACCCCGAGCTATTGCGAGGACTAGCTTTTAAGTGAACATGTATAAACTACACTACACTCAAATCTACTATGCCTAATAAATAATCTTGTATTTGTTCTTAACTTATTTTACTTGCGTTTGTATTGGAGCTAGACTAAACTTTCAGTACTTGGTCCAAGGTGGAAGTAGCTTAGATTAACAGTAACCAACTAAACTTAAACTGATAACTGCCAAGGAGGCTGAAATATTCAACTACCAGCAGTCCAGCACCCGCCATCCAGGCAGCCGCCACGGATCGAAATTTAACCGAAACCCCCCCTCAGTTTCTCCTTCCTCTCATTCTGGGTCCGTTTATTTCCATTCTTGTTCCTGTTTCCATCCAACAATTCCTCCCAAAGCAGCAACCCTCCAATCGGGCACCGAATCTTCCTGGGTTGTCGGCTGCACGCGTCGTTTGGATCGAAGGTTCGTTTCCACGGAGCATGTCTAGAGGAGACAAGGATTCTTTTGGTTTGGTTTTCTGCGTGTTTCGTGAGTTCTTGATGCCATGGCGGCGTTGCGTGGGGTTTGCGTTTAATCTGTTTGTGGAAAGGCGCCAGAATAAGTTTCTGTTCACTTGATCGATAAACAGGAGTTGGAAAGTTGCAAACTTTGGCTCAGGAGGGGATTTCTGTTAGGTATTTCGGTTACGTTCTGTTTCGTTGCTTTTGTTGGGAAGAAAGGGGATGCTTTTTTTCTTTGGATCTTTGTTTGGAGCAGTAAGAAGACAGGTTTAGCTCTGCACATGTTGGTGATCGAAATTTACTACCCTTTTAGGGAATTGAAATTTACTATTTGTTCATTTATTTTTGCGCCCTTCCGATTTTTGAATGGTTTGGCTGAATAGCCAGAATTTTTCCCTTCTTTTTTGATGATCGTTATAGTGTTATGATGTCGACAGTAAAGAACATGTCTTTTTAGCGTTTTACGGATCCGGTTGCGGATGTGGAGCTAAAAGGTGAAAACCTTGAGTTAAGCTGATGATTTGCAATTGTACTTTTTCTATAACTCAAGCTGCACATAAAGTCATGTTAATTGCTCCAATAATATGTCCACTTGAAAGCATTGGGCAATCATATTGTTGATTATTCTTCCTTGAATTTGGTTGATGAATTGGTTTATCCGAAGTTTATGATTTCATTGGTCCAAGAATTAACTACTTATTATTGAGTTAGTTGATAGACATGTAAGCTGGAGACTTCAAGTGAATCGGCCCAGTGGTGATATAATATATAATTGTTCTTTACCTCCATTTATTGAAAACCTAAAATTTATTTTGTTTGGAGTACTAGGCGAATAAATTTCTCTCGTTTCCTCTTATTTTCACAATATTCACTGGTTAGCAGTTGTAGATAGACATCGTTTGTTTTCTTAGTTTGTCATGACTCATGAGAAATGGCTGTGCTTCTGTTAGGTTTTTCATGCTTGTTCATGGTCTTTTCTTTTTGTGTTTGCAGTAAAATACTGAATACAGTGCACGGCATCCTGTTCCTTAACATGCGATCGAATTTCCTGCATTAGTTCGCTGTTTTTTTTCCTTATACGCTTCTTCTACCTTCCTGATTTTGCACTTGGGCGTTTGGCCACGGTTTAAATGTGTTGCCCCAAAGAAAAAAAAAGTTGGGTACCACAATCTTTTTCTTCATCAAAGTAGCTGCCCCTGTATAGTATTCATTCTCCATCATCCAATTAATGATTATCAATTGAAGCACTAACTAACAAGGATATGGATAGATATTGTTTAATTAGTGTGTCTTACGAAATGGTTCAGTTGCAGGTGGTGGGTGTCTGTGTGCGTGTTTTCGGAAGGAAAGGTGTTTATGTCAGCATCATTCGTTTAATTTTTGTCTAGAAAGGTACAATAGCCCTCTTAAGTTAATTTTTATGAGTTAGTTCATCGATCATGGTGCATAGAAATTTCCTATATTACTTTATGTGTTTCCTTATGAATAACATCATCCTTTAGCTTACCGATTTTGTGCATACTTGGTTTGAGACCATCTTTTTCTTTATTCAATTTTTTTGGCTCATGGTCATACACTTTTCCAATGTGGTCTTGAGGCAATGATTTATTTGGAGTTGGAAAGGCATTAGGTATGTCATTTGCTAGGTTATTAATCAATGGCCAGTCTGTTCATGACAGGTCGCAAAGTAAAGCAAAGTTGAGGCCTTGTTCCTTATTCTGCAAGGGTGGTGCTCATAAGGAACCACCCTCTTCTTTGTTGCTTGGCTAGCACCAAATGGCCGAGCTCTTGCACCATCAGGATACCGCGATTTATGGGAAGGAATTCCATGGGTGCCGATGGAGCATTCTTCAGTTCTTTGGATTTCGCAGACGCCTGTGGTCCACAAAGACGCTCTCTGAAAAGAAACATGGTCAAGAAAAAGGCAGTGGTGGTAAGTTGACTCCTTCGTTCTCTGGTACTTGTCGAATGACCTTGAATTCTACTACAGTGTAGTGTAGTGCGATTGAACAACTTATGTGTGCCATTAATGTATTTGAAATGATCTTTTCCTTTGATATTTAAGGCAAGTTATGCAATAATGCAACTAATGATGCAATATAAACTCGTAAGTGGTGAATTTACTGTTTGACTCTTAGTGCACTGAAGAATTATTTCCTCATTATGTAGAACTTTACCAAAATCATACTAAACTTTGAAGTATCAAATAATATTACAAATTCTGATCCTAAATATGTTTGTAACTATTGTTGAATGATAAATTACTTGCAGGAGGTAAACGTCGAGGTTCCTATGTTCCACTGAAAGATGAAGACAGCGTTGTTATGGACAATGAGAAAAACACTGAAGTATGTACCAATTACTCATCCTTGATTTCCACTCAAATGGTGCAGTTCTGCTGAATAGTACTTATATAATTTCCTATATTCATTTTGCTCTTTGTATTCAGTAGCTCCTCATTATCTACTGTTTAATATATAAGCACTTGAATCAAAAGTATTACTACTCCCTTTTTTGTACAAATTGGTACTAATATTTCTGAAACTTCTTCTGAGTACAGTACATAAGCTATTCCGTAATAATCTAATGTGGGCACCTTTACACAAGTATATCTGAAATTTCTTTAGACGAATACATAAATAAACATATATAGTAGTTCCCTTGCTGCTGTTGCATTACATATTAGGATTAAAACAATTGTCCAAGTACTTTTTTAAATGTATTTTGTCCAAGTATGTAACCATAGTCCATATAATCAGTTTCCATAAGTACTTCTCTCCTCCAATACTACTTACACAGACAACTAATGTTCATCCGGAGATGCGAACTTATCATACTCCTTTAATTTTTCCTATTTCAGGTTACAAAGAAACACAAGGCTTCAAAAAAGAATTCTGGTAAGGCAAGTTTGAGGTCCTTGATTCTAAGAAAGTTGTACGGAAAGGAAGGTCAGAAAGAAAAGATGCTTCCTGTTGCACCAAAGCTGCTGCGTACATTTTCAATACATTATATGGAAAGCAATGAGTATGTTCTTGCTGATGAATATAGTTCCAATGGTGATGGTTCTTCACACAGTACTACATTGTCAATGCAAAATGCCACCGGTACAAACTTGCACCATGCTACGTTTAACGCCCCTGATGGTTGGGACACTGATACAAGTTCTTTACTGCTTCTAAAGAGAGGTGACAGCCAAGTGAAACGAAAGAGCCACCGTAGCATATCAATGGATGGGGTTCTTCATAAGGTCCCTTATGGACTGAAAGTTTCTGGAGATGTAATTAGAGAAGAACTTTCCCGATCAGCCTCTGCCACGTATGATAGGGATGGTTTGAAACCTCACATTGGAACTACTACAAAGAGACCTGTCAATCAAGGTTTCCGGCGTTCACGTTCCCTCACGGAATCATTGGAGAGGTACTCTCATTTACTTGATTCCATTTCAAGTAACGAGTCCAAAAGGATGCTGACAAGCTCGAAGTCTACTAAGGATCATTCTTTGGATGGCCCTAATGTGATAAATGCATTGCAAAAAACTTCTAATGCCGAGGTCAGATCAAAAGGTTCGGTTAGACATGCGGAAAATCTTGGAACCCCAGAAGATGCCTTGGCGTCACATGTTCCAGAGAAAACTGTTGTGGACGGAGATTTGAAAGTTGCTATGGATGAGAGATCTAGCAATGAGATTGCTGGTGGCTCTGAACTTCCTGTGTTATCTGAAGAGTACATGAATGACAAAAAGTGTGATGTTGCTGTATCAACTGAAGCCGAGTCATGTACTGCTTCTTCACCTTCAAAGGTGGTTGATATTTCAGAAGAACACACAGCAACTTGTGATGACGATCATATTCCGTCATCAACCACCACAGTCGATTGGTGTGCTTTAATATCAGAAGAAGTTGGCTTCTCAGAAGAACATGAAACAACTTGTGATGATGATCAGACTCAGTCATCTACAGAAGATGATTCATGTCCTTCTCTACCACCTTCAGAAGACGCCAACATCGCAGAAGAACATGCAACAACTTTTAATGACAATCGAATTCAGTCATCCAATGTTTTGAAATCAATAGAAGGTACTTTTTGTGAACAAGAAACTGAAAGTTCAATGTCTGTTCTGAACGCGGCCTTCTCAGATGATCCTGATAATTTAGTGAAACATGCAATGCTGGATGGTGAGATTTCCATTTAGTACGCTGGTTCCAGAAATTCTTTGCACTAGATTTATATATAATTTGATAAAATTATGTTTCTTTAGAGTCTTTGATTTGGGGAGCTCTCATGACTTGTGTTAGCACCTAAAAAATCACTTTTTTTTACCTTTTCAATTATGGTGTTAATAATTCATGATCTATCTATTAACTTATAGCCAAGATTTTCAATGACATTAGTACTTCAAATTCTCAAATTTACTTTTGGATTTGTCTACCTTTGTTTCAAGCTCCTACTTACAATTTTCAATTCCACTTTCTTGTTTTTTCGTTTTGCAGATTCTTCACTGAAACCAAGAATTCACATTTTAAATGATGCCGATGATTCAGCTGGCATTGATGTTCTCAATGCTAACACCACTGCCGAGCTGTCAGCTGCTTCATTGACTCACAGGAATGTACAAGAAAGTGACTCTGATGATCTGGATGTTCTCCAAGTAGATGAAAAGAACGAAGCTGAATTCAATTATGTGATGGACATCTTCAACAAGTCTAATTTCAGCAATGAAATGCTGTTTGATGAATGGTACTCGCAGAACATTACAACTCTGCAAGAAGAGGATTGCCAACATTACGAGGCTGCCGCTGCTGCATTTGACTACACCGATATGTCCGCTGATCAACTACTTCTGTTTGACTTGACAAATGAAGCCTTGCTCGACATCTACAAGAAATATTCAGTTTGCAAGTCTAAACTCTCTTGGTTCTCTTCTTATGATAGACCAAAACCTGTGGGAAACCATGTCATGAAGGAATTGTGGTCTAAAGTGAGCTGCCATCTGGATGAACAGCCTCAGTCGAGCATAGAAATCGACACAATTTTGTCGAATGACCTAGCCAAGAGTTATCGCTGGATGAATTTTCAGAGAGATGCTGATCACCTACAGAACAAGCTGGCAGACTTTGTATTTGACAAGCTTCTGACCGAGCTCTCTCTTCAGCTTGCAAAGTTTTGAGTCTAGTTAGTTATTCATTTTGGCCCTTTGTTGGTTTAGCTGTTCTATATTGGGCAACTCTAAGGGGTCAGTCTCATGTATATATTACACATTTTTTTGGTTCTTTCCCTGAAGAGAACACAATCCGGGGGTTGTCGTTAGGGCTTAGAAATTCATTTCAGAAAAGTTTTGCATGTTGAGTAAAGATGAATGAAGTTGGAGAAATAACTGTTTTGCTCTACTGTTTGGGTGTATAAATCTTCAGAGAAGAGGACAGTGGCAGTGGTCACATCCATGTAGTAGTAGTAACCAAAATCTGGCTCTCAAAAAAAAAAAAAAACTGAAACTATGACTTAAATGAATCAATTGGACGTGGCCTGAAATAGACATGAGCTCTGTATACTTTACTGGGCATGGTATAATTAGGATGGCTGGAGTGAATTGTTTCCAGGTCCATGATTGTAATCCTTGTCCAGCCGTAAGCATCAGGGTGGCTGAGCAAACTGTGCTCAGGTTTTCTAAATTTAGCCCAGCTAAAAAGGTTCAAACTTCTTGGCTTGTCTCGGCCCAAAGAACCTTTTGTCCCCCTAAAACTTGCTGCTGTGTAGCACAGTACATTACATGCGCTCGCTTCTCTCTCTCTCTCTCTCTCTCACTAAAAAAAGAGACTTCATAATACATGCTCCATGTCCTAAACGTAGGAGGCTTAAGTGAAGCATATAGTTCGATCTACATGTCTGGCTATTTTGCTAGCCTCAACTTGGTTAGGAAAGGGTCCTATTTGACAGTCTAGAAAGCACGGGAAGAACTCTTTGCAGCTTCAAAGGCCCCTATCCAACTGACCAAACTCCTGTTGTTGCCAGTACAATTACATTCCCAACAAGTTTCTTCAGCTAGAACTTTCTTCAGATCTGCCATGCATGACATGGCAGAAGTATAATCTTTCGTTTCCTTTGCGTCCGAAAAGAGAACTTCTGAACCTGATAAGAGAATTCGAGAGGCTTCATCACATGCTTACTGCACAACTACGTGAAGATATCTGCAGACACAATGGAGACAAATAAACATTGTTTACAAATTAAAGCAAACCAAGACTTTTTTGCCGCCGATTTGGAAATGTTTGAGCTAGGAAAATAAAGTGTATTTGGGACGATATGATATGAATCTTATCCACAAGTAGGCGCTTTTGACATCGTTCTCGTGGATAATGAAATCTAAAGCAAATGGATAAACCCAAGGTTGTCATAATCGTGATTTTGAATCAAACCAGAGACGTTTCGGTATGAACGCTTTTTAGGATCAAATCGTAGAATATAATATTCTACCTGATTCTAAAAAAAACATTATTTTTCATTTTGCCCTGTATTCTAAGAGTGATATCAATGTTTATTTGGTTATTTGGCACCTAATTTGATTAAGAGTAAATTTTATTTTGTACCATATTTTATTACCAAAGTGGCACTACTCTGCACCACTTTTAGCCATTCTTTTCGCTTTACATCACATCTTCTTGCCATCTTTTTTACTTTGCACCAAAGCAGTACCTACTTCTCCACCTCCATCGCATCATGGCGCTCCCCTGCACTACATCATGGTGGACCGCCACCACCGGCTCACCATAGATTTCCTTTGGCTGAGCTAATGCCACTGTCGACTTCTCTAGCACAACGCAATGCTCATGCGCCCTCAGATTTCCCACTGTCATTGTATTGTGTCACCACCTTGGTTGCCGACAGCCCTACTTTGGACCATCACCGAGGCCGTTGCACCGCTATTTCTTTCGCACTTGCATGTCATGCAGCTGCCTTCGATGCTGTCACACCTACGTTCCATCGAAAACCCTGACAGGAGACTAGTTTGAGGCTAATCAGAACTTGGAGGTACGCAGCAACAAGTAATGGCAGGTGTCGATGAATCAGGCAACGCAATGGATGGTAATCGCGTAGTGCCTTGGTGCAACTTGCAACTCATGGTAAAATTATCTGGTGTAAAATGATGATATACGCAAACTCATGGAATTGCCCTCGTGCAAAGTGAAAGAGATGGTAAGAAGAAATGATGTAAAGTAAAAGGAATGGCTAAGGGTGGTGCAAAGTGCCACTTTGGTAATAAAATAGGGTGCAAAGTGAAATTTACTGTTTGCTTAATTATATCTATGTTATTCACGACTAGGATAGCGGCTTTGATTCCATGTGCTCGGAGCTATGACTAAAATAGCGATTTTAGCAACCTTGCCATTACTTGACCACACTAAAAAGTAAAAGAAATAAATAATCAAATTAATTTTTATTGCTTCAAGCCTTTGGATCTTGACGTCTAACCTATTGATCAATGATCGCTTAGTATTTTACCATATGTACAACTTGAATTGAGTGTGAAGACACCAACAAACATGTAAGTCTTACGTGAACTTAGATCGTGGATGTTCCTAAAAACATTGTTCGTCTTACGCAGACGGCTTTCATGCCAGGTAGGAATATAATGGATGGTATGATTATTCTTCATGAAACAATTTATGAGTTGCATAAGAAAAAAATGGATAGGGTGATTTTTAAGGTGGATTTTGAAAAGGCCTATGATAAAGTCAAATGGCCCTTTCTTCAACAAACTTTGAGGATGAAAGATTTCTCTCCACAGTGGTATTTGTGGGTTGAGAATTTTGTTAACGGAGGAAGTGTTGGTGTCAAGATCAATGACAACATTGGCCCATACTTTCAAACTCAAAAAGGACCCCGTCAAGAAGATCCATTGTCCCTTATATTTTTTAACATCGTCGTGGATATATTGGTTGTTATTTTATCACGTGCCAAAGAGGATGTGATGATAAATGGATTGGTACCTCATCTGGTGGATATGGGTTGTCCATCTTGCAGTATGCAGATGACACCATTATATTTATGGAACGTGATTTTGAACAAGCCAAAAATATGAAGCTATTGCTTTGTGCATTTGAATAATTTTTTGGTCTTAAAATCAATTTCCACAAAAGTGAACTATTTTGTTTTGGAGCTGCCAAGGATTTTGAGACTCAATATACACAGTTATTTGGATGTGGATTGGGCAATTTTCCATTTAAATATCTTGGTATTCCAATTCATTATAGAAAACTGAAGATCAGTGAGTGGAAGGGGGTAGAAGAGAGGTTTGAAAAGCGATTGAGCAGTTGGAAAGGAAAGCAATTATCCGTTGGAGGTCGATTAGTCCTCCTAAATTATATACTTACCAGCTTACCCGTGTTTATATTATCCTTTTTTGAGATACCACATGAGGTACTTAAACGGTTGGACTATTACAGATACAGATTTTTCTGGCAAAGTGACATCCATAAAAAAGTACATGCTAGCTAAGTGGGATATATTAGACCTTCGTATCAAAAATATCTGCTTACTTAGCAAATGGCTTTTCAAATTGCTAAATGATGATGGTGTCTGGCAAACTCTTCTTAGGAAAAAGTATCTAGGAAACAAGACTCTTTCTTATGTAGAAAGGAAGTTAGGGGACTCTTATTTTTAGGTTGATCTAATGAAAGCCAAACAACACTTCTTTCTATCTAGGTCTTTTCAACTTCGTGATGGAAACCAAATAAGATTTTGGCAAGATGTATGGCTTGGGAACAACCTCTTAGTGCACAATATCCTCAACTTTATAACATTATTCAAAAAAAAAATGCCATAGTTGCTGAAGTATTGTCCACTGTCCCATTCACTGTGTTCTTTCAAAGGGCCATTATAGGACAAAATTTAGTGGCTAGCTCTTGCAAAAGTTGCTACTTTACACTTATCACCGGAACGGGATATTTTTTGGTGGCATCTTCATTAGAATGGACAGTTTTCTATTCAGTCAATGTATACTCTGTTAATACATCAAAATATCCCTGTCACAAACAGACAATTATGAAAGCTTAAGGTGCCATTAACAATAAAAAATTTTCTATGGTACTTATGTCGTGGTGTAATATTGACAAAAGATAACCTCTCTAAAAGAAATTAGAATGGTAACAACATCTCTTTTTTGGTTGCCATTTTGCATAGCGCGTTATACAAGTGGCTTTTAATTTCTCACCTCCTAGTAGTACAACCAATATGTTTAGGATTTGGTTATTCAGGATGGGAAAAGATTTGAGGTCTCACATTTTGGTTGGGGCTGCTGCTTTGTGTTGGTCAATTTGGTTGTGTCGCAATAATGCGATTTTGAAGAATAAAAGAAATTCCATCCCATTGCAGGTTATCTACTTTTGCACCAATTGGTTGTGATTATGGTCTGTGTTGCAGCACCAAGAAGCTTAGGAAGCGATGTTATCGGCATGCAACTCATTGGAGATAGTGCTTTAGGATCTCTTCATCAGACATGGATGGCAATTTAGTAAAAGATTGTGTATGGGTTAAAACTTTATATTTTGTTTCTGATGACTTGTTTAAACTTTTATGTTAGGACTCTCTTTTGTTAGTTTTTTTGCTAAAACTTTGAAATAAATGGTTGGTTGTGTGCATTTAATGATGAGAGGCCGAGAGACAAAATCTTCCATTATCTTTAAAAAATGAACTGAGAAGATGTGAGATCCTACAGGATTCTACTACGATATTACATGATTCTACCACTAGGATTATGATTCTACTACGATCCTATACTAGATACAACTTAAGGTGCTATTTGAATCTTATTGTTATCGGTGGAATCTTAGATCATACGATTCTACGACAAGAGATTTTAACCACCTTTGATAATCCCATGGTTGCCACTCCCCGGCAGGGTAGTCGGTAAGAATGCTACAATTGAGGAAAAGATGGTTATCAGATTAGCAAAAGGTAATAACAACTCAACTTTTGTGAAACAACCATAAATTTTAATCAACATTGATTAATTGCGGTTATTAAATAATTATATCTGGATTCAATCAAATGAACCGCATTGTATGAAAAATTTAATTTACAATTACAACATCATTACAAAAATGAATAGTTGCAAAAGCAGAGAATAAAAGTCTGTCTCCAAAGTCTTTTGTCATCCAAATCTTGAATAGCTTGCAATCAATAAAAATATTGCAATCATCAGTAAGTTAACAAATTAATAATACAGAAAGAATTAAATAATATTATCTAAGTTAGATATTGCAACCAACCCGGAATATTTGTTAACGCTCGCTGAAGTACCAAATCATAGCTTAAAGATTAATTAGAGGACCAGCTTGGAATAGCTCAAAGGCTAGCTGGCGGCTCAATCGGGCATAACCTAAGCTCGTGCGGGAGAGCAGCTGGGCTGAGTGCAATGCGCCAGCCCAGGCGTCGGCAAGGCAGGCATTCGGGCCGGGTCCGATGCGGGCCGCAGGCGCAGGCCACGCAAGGCGGCGGAAGAAGCCGGGCCTGGCGGGCCGCCTTCGCGTAGTTGTTTGTACGCAGGTGAGGGTGTGCGCGAGTGAGCCAGAGAGGCAGCGGCTTCAGGCAAGCCGACGGTCAGGAGGAAGGAATTGGCGGCGGTGACCGGTGGGGGCAAGGGCTGATGAGGGAAGAAGCTAGGAGTCTGTTTGGTAAAGCTCTAGATCCTAGCTTCACCTGAGATCTGAAACTTGTAGGCTAAAATAAAGTGAATTAAGTTTATATCTTTGGTCTAAAATGTAAACAAGATGATCAATCTAAAGACTCTTAATGTACTCACATGACTCCAAATTTCACTTAATCTAGTGGAGCTAAAATACTTGCTTTATCGGATCTACGGATCGGTGGAGTTGAAACCTTACCAAATACACCCTAGATTGGAGACCATGGAAAATTGGAAAAAGGTGAGCAAGAGGAAGAATGGGGAAAATCCAGAGCTAGAAGAAGAGCTTCGGTCCATGGACTGAATAGATAAGTCTGGCCAGGAGGTAGAGTAAGAAAAAGAATAAGGGAAAGAGAAGAAATAGAGAAGGAGAGAAAGAAAAAGAAAAGTAAGAAAATTTTGGAAGTTCTAAAATGTGGGAAATTTGTTTCTAGATCGCAGAAAAATAATCACAAGACCAATCATGTACTAAAAGATGCATAAATCAACTGTAGTCAATAAATGATCAGAAAAATAAAATAAAGAGAAAAACAAGAAAATTTAAATTTAAGTAAATCACCTAAAATAATAATTATCTGTCTCTGTGAAGGATTTTAAATCAATCAGATCTATTGAAATCCGTTAAAATTAATTAAATCAGTTGGTCGAGCTATTAAAGTAAGCGCAGCTGTATAAAATCGAATAAGGCTCTAAAAATCGCAAAGTTAATTTTTTAAAATCTTAGAATAATAAGATAAGTATGTTGGACGATTTCAATCATGCAAAAACCTGTTTGCCACTAAATATGGCATTTATGTAATTCTAAAAAATAAATCAAATTAGACCGTAGATCAATCATCAGGTGAAGACGCCTATTTCAACCAAAATTCAGACAAGCAATCCATGACCATGCTTATTTTGGTATGACATGCCCTATTCTCATATGCGTGCAGGTTCAGAACATGTCCCTCTCAGCTTCACTGAATAGCAGGTACTTGTTGTTGGTGAGAGGTGACTGATAAATCCACAAAAATAGAAAAAGAGAAAAACATCAATAATTGGACATGAACATGCATGTATGCTTTTATGCCTGCCATCCTTATTTTGGGGCCTTTTCCTGGTCTATTTTCCCTGTGTCGATTGCTTGACATCAGTGAGGGCATTTTCAATGGTGCCACTTCAGCTAGCTATAAGTGTGCTATCTCAGCATTTTGCTTAGGTGCAAGAGAATAAATGAGGAGAGATATAGATCGCTACTAATGTATAGTCGGCTATAATCGATTCCAAGGCACTTATTATCTATTACATGTGGGCCAATATTTAATTTTATAGACAATGCTATAACTAATCTATTGGAGAGATTGTCTATATGCTATCTATAGATGATATGGACATTTGTTATAGCTATTACCATTGGAGATGCCCTGAGCACCATGATATTCCGATTCCCCTCTTTTGCGGAAGTGATGCGGAATGAGAGCTCTTCGTGCAAGAACATCATTTTACATTGACGTTAACGCATATCTCCGAGGAAAAAATAATACTCATGTGTAAACACTACACGCATGCACAACATAATTAGATTCATCATTACTGTGTTTTCTCTCTACTATGGCTATATTTGGTATAGTTTCAAATCCACTAGATCTATGGATCTAACGGAGCTGAATATTTCTAATTAACTTCACAGATTCGTGGAGTTAGATCTGTGGATATATTAAGAGTGTTTAGATGAGTCATCTTGCTTACATTTTAAACAAAAATATAAATTTGATTCACTTAATTTTAACTTAATTTTAATCCATTATCTAAAAAAAACTTAATTTTAACTTACAAGTTTCAGATCTGAGATGAAGTTAAGATCTAGAGTTCTACCAAACAGGGCCTATATATAGTTTTGCTTTTGAAAACTACACTCCTGTAGTGACATGTTTGGAATGTCTATGACTTTATGTTTACCTCAACTTTAGACTCACATCTTTTATTTTAAGGAGAGCGGGATTTTAAACTTAACCTCGATCACAAAGACACAGACCGCTTGTTTAGACAATGAATACGAGAACTACAATTGAGAGCCAATAAATATATACTAGGCGCCACATTTCGCACGCTAAATGTGTAGACCAGTCTGTCCGTGCGTCACGGACGGCACACGGCGCCACGGAAGCGCTCAATCGATAGGGGCAAATCCGTAAACTCACTTGTCAAAATCTTTACTAATATAAATTTGCAGTTAGTGACAGCGGTCCATTCTTTTTAGGCTTTCTTGCTATATCTCCAATAATGATCAGTCATTATAGCTAATTATTCTTTCTAAATAATTCTAAATATAGCTGATTATTATAGCAAAATTCCTGATTATTGCTGGTAATTAATAGCTGGCCAATCATTCCTTTCGTACTTTATATATGTTGTATAGTTTTCACAGAATCAATCAAGAGAATTCATTCAAGATCTCCCATGTCGTGTCGTCGTGGCGAATGAACTCGACAAACTGATTAATAAGTGACAGACCGATGTACATGGCGCTGGCGCGAGGAGGCCGAGCGCCATGATCAAGAGTAACTTCTGACGAGAAAAACGGACTAGAAACACGATACCGCCGGCACCGTACCCAGCGCCAGCCAGTTGAACGTGAACAAAATGTACGATACTTCGACCATAGCGTGATGAAGTGGGCGACAAGAAATGCGGACTCTACAGCGTGCCATAGCGTGCTTTCGGCGGGGAGGAAGAACAGCGAGCGAGAGGCGGCGAGACGTTCAGCGTGATCGCAGTAGTGGCCTGTGGTCCGGAATGGCGGTGGCTTCGGCAGCAGCGCCTTGTGCTCGGGGGAAGCCTCCGTGTCGTCCCTGCAAAGGCGGTGGATGACGAGGATGAGCGAGGCGATGAGGAAGACGAGGTCGGCAAAGACGAGAAGCTAGCTACACAGTATAGCGAGAGAAAGAGGAACACGAGATAGTAATATAAATTACAAAAAAGGAAAAAATGATTGATTGATTTTTTAGATTGGTAATATATATTGCTATATACAATATATTTTGTTTTAATTCATACCGAAGAAGCAACTATAAAATTTTTTGTAATTAAGAGAAATAGATGTTTGATTTTGTAGCATAATTTTCTTTTATTACTTGATCTTGATATTTCGTTATCAATTTTATTTTTCGTAGCAACACACTGATATTTCCGGATATGCGCCACGTGGCAGCGGATGGCCTCCCTCCTGCCTGTATAAGCACCACCTCCCAGCCGGAGCACGGAGGCGCTTGTACGATTGTTACTGTGTTACTGTGTGCTTGTGTTTGTGATCTTCCCCCTCTTGCAAGGATGTCGTGCTGCGGAGGCAACTGTGGCTGCGGGTCCGGCTGCAAGTGCGGCAGCGGCTGCGAGGGTAAGATTAGATTTTTCTTTTCTTTCTTTTTTCAGATCTGATCTCATCTGTCGTAGGTGTTCTTGATCCTGATGAGATGGAAACTGTTTCTGATGGGTTCTTGGTTTCCGGGTCATTAGCAAACCTACGATCCGTGGAGAAGTTTGCCTCCTTTGGTGGTTTTAACTGTTAGGTTGATCTTTGATATTGTTATGCCTAGCACATCTCTTGCTTTTTTTTTTTCCTTTTGTGTGGTGGTATTCGAGAGTTAAGACAGTATGTCGTGATTTATGAACAAAACTGATGAGGATCTTTGATGAGAGGAAAGAAATCCTGCTCCTGGAAGAAAGGGGGCTTTCTTTCTCGTGGGTTTCTCTAGTGTTTTTAGAAACTTTTCTCCCCGATTTGAGGTGCATGCTGTTTTTTCTCTTTTTTAAAAAAAAATGGTTTTGATGATTTTGATTGTATGCATGCAGCTGCAAGATGTCTGAGGAGGCCACCAACACCACCCAGGCTGCGATCATCATGGCTAGCCCGGTCTGGCCCAACCGCCTCTTCCTCCATGACCTAGGAAATTTGCAGAAATTGTTTCTGTTATGATTCGAACCCCCCTACCTCACGACTTACATGCGAAGACCAAGCCCAGTAGCCAACCACACTTTATGTGGTTTTGTTTACCTCAACGGAAGGAAATATTTTAAGGGTAGAAAGAACTAAGCAGCAAGTAAAGCACACAATACCAGGGGACATTAATGATTAATGTAACTAGAGCTTGCTAATAATTACAACTATATATTTTCTATAAAACTTAAGTCATATGTCCATATATATGTTATTTTACATGTCATATATAATTAAAAGTATTTTAATAAAGAGAGATTTGATTATATACCATCGAATAACTCCCTTTTTTATGATATGCCATCAAATAGCTCCCTCTTCATTATGTGCCATTGAGTTCCAAATTTTCTTTATAATATGCCATTGCCGTCACTTCTCCGTCCATGTCCCTCCATTAAGCAATGAGAAAAGACCATTTTGGCCTTGAATATCACGTTTCACTCCGTACTATTGTGAAATGAAGGTTGTTCTATTCTTTGCCATAGCTAGGACAACAACAGGGGGCATCGGTTCCATGCATGGCAATTAATAATTTCATAGTGGCATGGAGTGAAACGTGATATTTGGGGGCAAAATAATCTTTTCAAATGGCTTAACAGAGGGGCGTGTACGGAGAAGTGACAGTGATGGCATATTGTAAAGAAAATTTGGAACCCGGTGGCATAGAATGAAGAAAAAGTTATTCGATGGCATATCGTGAAGAAAGGAATTATTCGATGATAAATAATCAATTTTATTTTTAATGAAATGTGCGGTTCGACCGGTGATCTAGTGACCTGAGACCTCGGTTAGGTTGACCGGGCCGGTCTGATAACTATGGGTGTTAATGTTATTGTGGATTGTGCCACTGACCAAATCTACTTATATCTTTCTTTCAGTGTTTTGCTGGAACTCAGATTGTTTCAAATCTACAAAAAGACGAAGCATGGAAAGTTAATGTGCGAATCCATGGTTGTGATCTCGAACAGGGTTATTTATGTGGAACTATGGAAGCACTTAATGTTCCATTAGCAGATACACCTGTGAGCAACTTGTTACTTTCTCCAATGTGACTATGGCCATGTTTGGATCGCTTAGGACTAACTGTTAGTTGGCTAAAAATTAGCTCTACCATTAGCCAGCTAAAAATTAGCCCACCTTTAGTCTTCCTGTTTGGATGAGCTAATTGTTAACTCACTCTCACTAGCTAATGGGCTAATTATTAGCTCAGAGGTTGGCTAAAAATTAGCCCACCTGTTTGGATGGACTAGAACTAATTTTTAGCCAGCTAACAATTAGCCCAAGGATCCAAACATGCTCTATCTGAACTTTATATGCTACAACTTTTCCTTATGAAAACATTTTTAAACAGCTCTACAAAATCCACTACTTTTTTTTTTACTTCTTATGATTGCTATTTAATTTTGCATTGCAAACAAGCATTTATTAGAAGTACTAAATAAAACGTTTTGCCACCATAGGCTTTCTTTAATGAATCAGAGGGGAAAAAGTGTGCTGCTGCAGAGGAAGATTGGATTTTTTAAGTGTTGTTTAAGATAATTATCAGAAGTTGCTGGGTTTATAGTTGATATGTCTTCTTGACTCTCTGTTGTTATTCATGAACTTTTAACTTCGGTTATTGGCTCTCTATCCATAGGTGGTGACATTCTGGAAAGGGGAGATAGTAGATGCCAAAAACTATACATTTTTCACTGGCAAGTGGGAGGCATCGTGAGTATTTATGTTTTATGCTAATGCCATAATTTACCTTTGTTCTTATGTATGTCTTGATGCAAGATAATACCCCAAATTTACTAATTAAAACATATTTCTTGCTTGTGTTTTGCAGACCAGAGGATGATATAAGACACTGGTCCAAATTTCCATCATTTACACCTCTTCTGGTAATTGGTTACCTAACTTGGTGTTGTGAATCATGATAAAATTGAGGATACACTTCTCATTTATGTTCCTCTCCTGCAGAGTCAGATTGAGACAGATGGTGGTAAATCTTTGGACCTTAGCAACTACCCTTATATATTTATGGTATTTCACCATCTGACCTGTTCATGTATACACATCATATCTTAAAATGTGGAGCTGATACATTATTACTTACTGTTGTTCTGATGCTACGTGCAGAGATGGAAAGAGCAGTACTTCGTCAATGTTGGTGTGGACTGCGGGTTAACCATTGCCGGTTTCTACTACGCCTGCTTTTCTTGTAGTGATGGCTCCATTAGTGGCTTTTATTATGATCCAAACAGCAGGTAATAAATGTTTTGTGCCACTTATTTATTGCAAAATTATCATGGAATTCCTTAATGGAGAAGTTGGACTGGCGTAATGTTTTCTGTTCTCTTTATGTGCAGTCCATTTCAGAAGCTTGAACTGAAGCGTACCAATGTGAGGACCCTCCCCCTGATTTCCCCCATCAACCATGCATAAGAGAGAATAACCATATCACTAGCATTAGCATTAGCATTAATGTTAATTCTGCATTAGGAATAAGTAACCCTAAGCATTTATTAGTTAGTCTATTGCATTAACAAAGCATGTATATAATCATACCTGTAAGGAGCAATTGAGGTGGCAGTACATGAGCAAGAGAGTAGAAAGGTAAGCTGCAGCGGTAAAAGAGTAAAGCACATGTGGTCAAGTTCAGGAAAGTGCATTCCCCTTTGTGCATGCAACAGAACCTGTCATGTGCCGGGTAGTTGTCTTGTGCCGGATGGGGAGCAGTACTCGAAGGCAAGCGTGGCGCAAGTCTGAAGAAGTTGCCATTGAGTTGTGTGGGTTGAGTGAGTTGTGTCTGGGTGTGGACCCGTGAGGAGCTTTAGAAGAGGAGTATATAAGACAGACTTGTGTAACTAACTGGGCATGAAAAAGAATATACTCAATACCTTCATCTGCTCTTCTTTCTCCTTTCTTGCTTCTCACGTTCCCCTTCTCTGCTTTGCTGAAAAGAACGAGCGTGTGCACAACATTTGGTATCAGAGCAAGGTCTGATCAGTCTGGCTGGGTTGTAAATTCCAGGCGAGGGTTGGAGACCTTGGGTATCAGATTTTGATCCTGAGAACTCCGCGAAAACTCCGGTTACCTAGCCTGGTGAACTCGGTTGTCTGATCGGAAGAGGCGATCTGGCGCCCAAGAAGAAGCAATCTCAGTGGGAGTTGAAGTTGGAGACAACGCTGGAGTCCATGGAGAACCAATTTGAAGGTATTAATGTTCTGCTCAAACAAATCTTGGACGATTTACATGGTGTGAAAACGGAGGTCGGAGAGGTGCGATCTGCGGTGGAGGCGGTGAACGGAAGGGTAGAAATGTTGGAATCATGGCCGGAAGGGGGTTTGTTGGATCCAAATCAACAACCTTTGGGGGCGGCGGTGAAACCGCAGCCTTACCCGCCGTTGATCCCAGGCACGATCGAGAGCTCGGTGACGACCATCGGAGTTGGGGGCCAGGGGCAATCGAAGAGCATTCTGGGAAGTCCTCCGTGCAAAGGGAAATCGGAAATCATTCCAGTTGCAAGAGAAGGCGACTGGAAGGGTGGTTTGGGGATGAATGTTAATCAGGCCTGGCAACCACGCCAACCTCTACCGAAGCTGGAGTTTCCCAAGTTCGATGGTGAGAATCCTCGGTTGTGGAAGGAGAAATGTGAGACGTATTTCGAAGTGTTGGGAGTTTGTCCAGAGTTATATACTCGCTTGGCATCATTGCATTTCACTGGGAATGCAGCATTATGGTTGCAAAATTTTGAGGCAAAAGGAAAATGTGAAGACTGGAAGACTCTGTGTGATGCTGTGGATGAAAGGTTTGGCAAGAATCTGTACAGAAGACAAATGAACCATTTGATCAATCTTAAACAAACGGGCACTGTGGCAGATTATGCTGAGAGGTTTGAACAGCTTCAACACCATCTTTTGCTTTACAATTCTGCACAGGATGACACATTCTTTGTTACTCACTTTGTGGGGGGATTAAAAGAGGAAATTCGTACAGCTATAGTTCTTCATAACCCTGACACTGTAGATAAGGCAGTTTCCTTAGCTTTACTGCAAGAGGAAGAGGTAATTAATATCAGAAAGAGATCATATCCGAAATTTGGTGGCAGAGATTTCAGTAAAGGAGAAAGTAAATACCCTGAGAAATTTAGATTTGGTAACAAGTCTGAAGAGGGTAAAAGGGCAGAGGAACCTAAACGAAATGTGAATCGGTGGGAGGATAAGTTGGAGGCTCTCAGATCATACCGAAGAGCTAATGGCTTGTGCTTTACTTGTGGAGATAAATGGGTGAAGGGTCATAAGTGTCCTGATCAGGTGCCCTTACACGTTATAGAAGAGCTACTGGAAGTCTTCCAAATGCAAGCACTTGCCGAAGATGCAATTGAGGAAGGAAACAAAGAAGATGATGAAGAGTTGCTGTCAGTGACTGAACAGCAGGGTGGTGTTACGCCCAAACACAAAACACTGAAATTGCATGGATTGGTCGGTAAGCAAGAAATACTTATTTTGGTAGACTCTGGTAGCACTTACTCTTTTATTAGTGAAGAATTGCTTCACAAGTTACATTGCCAGACTACAAGCATTACACCGGTGAAATTGACAATTGCTGATGGGAGATCAATGTGTTGCGATACTATGGTGCCAGCATTTGAGTGGTGGGTTCAGGGGTACTCCTTCCAGCAGGATGTGCGAGTGCTTCCTTTGGGCAATTATGATATGATACTCGGGGTGGATTGGTTGGAATATCACAGTCCTATGTGGGTGCATTGGAGGAATCGATGCATGAAGTTCACACATCAAGGACGTCGCATTATGCTGCAGGGTATCACTGATACTCCGAAGGATAGCAAGTGTCTTCAAGCCAAAGAGCTGAAGGGGTTATTAAAAAGGGGGGCTGTGACACATTTGGTTCAACTATATCAGTGTGTGCAGAACGAGTGGAACACCACCACCAAACACACAGAGGGACAAGTACCACCCATGATCAATCAAATTGTGAAGGAATTTGCACAGTTGTTTCAAGAACCAACAGATTTACCCCCACGACGGGTCTATGATCACCCCATTCCCTTGGTGTCTGGGGCAACACCAGTGAATCTGCGAGCTTATCGGTATTCACCACAGCAAAAGGATGAGATTGAGAAGCAAATTGAGGACATGTTGAACAAAGGAGTGATTCAACGGAGTGCTAGCCCTTTTGCATCTCCGGTTCTTCTTGTCAAGAAAAAAGATGGAACGTGGCGCTTTTGTGTGGATTATCGGCGGCTTAATGCCATTACGGTAAAAAACAAACATCCCTTACCTGTGATTGATGAATTACTAGATGAATTGGCGGGAGCTCAATGGTTCACTAAATTGGATTTGCGTTCCGGTTATCATCAAATTCGAGTAGCTGAGGGGGACGAATACAAAACTGCTTTTCGGACTCATCAAGGGTTGTACGAGTTTCTTGTGATGCCTTTTGGTCTTACCAACGCCCCAGCCACATTCCAAGGAGTTATGAATCAAATCTTCCAACCACTGTTGCGCCGTTGTGTGTTAGTGTTTGTGGATGATATATTAGTATATAGTCCAACCCTGGACCAACATGGAGATCATCTTCGCAGTGTGTTTGCTATCCTGGCCCAACATCAGCTCTTCATCAAGTTGGAGAAATGCTCCTTTGGGCAGCAACGGTTGGAGTACTTGGGACATGTCATTACACCGAATGGGGTGGCCACAGATCAGAGCAAAGTCCAAGCAGTGTTGGAGTGGCCGGTGCCATCAAATTTGAAGGAGTTAAGAGGATTTCTTGGTTTAACTGGTTACTATCGGAAGTTTATTAAAAATTACGGCATTATTTGCAAACCTCTCACTGCATTGTTGAAAAAGAACACACCATTCTTTTGGACTCCCATTACTGAAGTTGCATTTCGGGCTTTACAGCAAGCACTAGTGCAAGCACCCATTTTGGCACTGCCCAATTTTTCACTGCCGTTTATCTTGGAGACAGATGCATGCAACACTGGAATTGGCGCTATTTTAATGCAGTCAGGACACCCCATAGCTTATCTCAGCAAGTCTCTCAGCCCAAGGAACCAGGCCCTATCCACTTATGAGAAGGAGTGTTTGGCAATTCTTATGGCAGTATCCAAATGGAGGTCCTATTTGCAGCACAGTGAATTTATCATTCGTACTGATCAAAGGCGTTGATGTACCTGATGGAGCAGAAAATCACTACTGAAATTCAGCATAAAGCATTCATTAAGCTATTGGGATTGCACTTTCAAATTCAGTATAAAAAGGGGGTCAACAATGCGGCTGCCGACGCCTTGTCCAGGAAGCCAAACTCAGGTGAACTCCAGGCCATTTCGGTCAGTACTCCTGTGTGGATTCAGAACTTAATTGCGGGATACCAGCACCATGAAGCTGATAAGGCTCTGTTAGCCGAATTGAGCATATCTGGTGAAAACGAGCAGGGTTTCCGGTTACACGAAGGAGTTATCCGTTTTAAAGGCAGAATTTGGATCGGCAACAACAACTTGGCTCAGCAGCATATCTTGCAGGCACTACACAACAGTGGTATAGGAGGCCATTCGGGCATGCATGCAACCTATCATCGCATTAAAGCTCTATTTGTCTGGCCTAAATTGAAAACTGCTGTGGAACAATATGTGCGGGCCTGTGAAGTCTGTCAGCAAGCCAAAATTGAACACACCAAACTGCCAGGTCTACTCCAACCTCTTCCTGTACCCGATCAAGCATGGTCAGTGATAAGCATGGATTTTATTGAGGGGTTGCCGGTGTCCCACAGTTACACGACAATATTTGTGGTGATTGATAAGTTCTCAAAGTATGCACACTTTATCCCTTTGAACCACCCTTTCACAGCATTGCAAGTCGCCAAGGTATTCTGTAATCAAGTATATAAGCTGCATGGTTTGCCTCAGATTATTATTTCTGATCGTGACAAAGTATTTACAAGCGCCTTTTGGCAAGAATTGTTCCGTTTGTCCGATACACAGTTAAATATGAGTTCCGCATACCACCCTCAAACTGACGGTCAAACCGAACGGCTTAACCAATGTTTGGAAACATACTTACGCTGCTTTGTGCATGCTTGTCCCAAGAAATGGTCGGATTGGCTTCCACTTGCTGAGTATTGGTATAATACAGCCTATCAGTCAGCAGTTGGCAAGACTCCATTTGAGGTGTTGTATGGTCATCCTCCCAGGCATTTTGGTATCTCTAGTCTGAATGTATCGGCAGTACCGGATGTCACGGAATGGTTGCAGCAGAGAGAGCAAATGACAAAACTGATTAAATCCCATTTAGACCGTGCATGTATCCGTATGAAGGCACAAGCAGACAAGCACCGTTCTGAAAGGGAGTTCCAGATTGGTGATCAGGTGTATCTCAAATTACAGCCATATGCTCAGTCCTCCATTGCAACACGCAGCAATCAGAAGCTTTGCTTTCGCTTTTATGGTCCATATCGCATACTGGCCAAAATTGGTACAGTTGCTTATCGCTTGATTTGCCAAAGGACAGTAAATCCATCCAGTGATACATGTTTCTCAGCTCAAAAACATGTACCTGCATCTGAGGCTGTTTGTGACGATTTGTCGCTCATCTGCATTCAAGGTGAACCTCACTGTCTGCCTGAAACTGTCTTATGCAGTAGATTGGTCAACAGGGCAACCATGTGCTTCCGTCTGTACTGGTGAAGTGGACCGGATTATCAGAGTCTTTTGCCACTTGGGAGAATCGTGCTGCAACTTCGCCATCAGTTTCAGCAGCGCGACTTGAGGACAAATCGCCACTCAACGGGGAGGGATTGTCATGTGCGGGTAGTTGTCTTGTGCCGGATGGGGAGCAGTACTCTGAAGGCAAGCGTGGCGCAAGTCTGAAGAAGTTGCCATTGAGTTGTGTGGGTTGAGTGAGTTGTGTCTGGGTGTGAACCCGTGAGGAGCTTTAGAAGAGGAGTATATAAGACAGACTTGTGTAACTAACTGGGCATGAAAAAGAATATACTCAATACCTTCATCTGCTCTTCTTTCTCCTTTCTTGCTTCTCACGTTCCCCTTCTCTGCTTTGCTGAAAAGAACGAGCGTGTGCACAACAGAACCCAAGTCATCCAGTTAGCTAGACTTGATGCAATGCATCTGCCCAGCCATGCTTTTGCCAGCATTCCTTCCGGTCAAAAGCCATAGGAAGAGGAGGCTAGATTCATCCCCTCATCCATTCCCCAAGCCTGCAAGTCAAGTGCAGCTCCCCTTGCCCATTTTTGCAACCGAGAGCACAGCTAGCTCCCTTCTTCCTGTTCCATTGCAACCAAAAGCCAACCATTGCATGCCCAGCATTGTCTTGGCCAAGAAGCAGCACCCAATTGCAGCCCCATTGCTCATTCCTCACCCCAGCTAGTAGCTAGCAACCAAGCCAACCAAGGAGGACCCTCAAGACCGAAGGCCAGGAGAGCAATTAGGAGTCAAGAGCAACTGGATCCAAGCAGGGAACATAAGAAGACCAGCTACTTCATCATTCTCCATCCCAACAACAACATCACTCATTTCTAGAACCAAGCCATCTTCCAGGAACCCGGGTAAGTAGTAGTAGCAACCGAGTAAAGAGATAGTAGCAAAACCAGTAAATCCTAGTGGATCTAGTGGTCTCAGAATGGTGTTCATCATAGACGTTACCTGTGTGGAGAAGTTGGTCTCAGTAGAAGGGTACTCTGGTAGCTGTGAGGAAGCGTCCTAGCCACACCTTACCCTCACCGGAGCTTGGCTATGGCTAGTGTCGTCATCCCCATGGCACTACCAAACCTAAAGCACCGCTTCTAGAATCATCATTGACCCTTACCTGTAAACTTACCTCAAGTAAATCAAGAATCAGTAGATCCAAGTCAGAGAAAACTTAAAAAGGTAAAGCAAACTCCAGATATTCCTATTCTGCATGAGCTAAAGTTAGCTCATGCGCCTCAGCAGGCTCGGCTAGGGGAGCAGCCGAATGGGGGAGGAGCAGAGGAGAGGTAGATCGGTGCCAGGGAGGAGAAACCAGTAGTGGCCGAACTAAGAGCCATCGAGGGGAGTAGCATTTGGCAGTAGAGGGGAGAGGAGTAGCATTTGGCAGGGAAGCAGCCGAATGGGAAAAAAGACCATAAGTAGCATGTGACTGAAGTAATAGCAACCAAGGCCGCCGAGATGACTTAGATCAAAGTAAGTCAAGTGGCCAACTGGTAAATAACCAAATAAGCTATAAGACCATAAGGCTTCGGCCAAAAGCAAGTGACAGAGAGAGAGTGAGTGAATGACAGTGAGGGAGAAAATGAAAATGAGAGAAGAAGAAAATGGAAGAACTGAGCATGAATCATATACATGCATACCTGCCTCATGTCATTCATAAGTGCATTAAATAATTAAAAGGGCAAGTAGAGCATTACCTGCATATAAGATTGAAAAGGACATCATTAGTGTCATTAGGAGAATAATGAGGTTAACTAAAAAATTGATCATGCATAGCATTAAAATAGAAAGCACCAGATACATTTAATGAAAATGTGATTTGGATTTGTTGGACACCCCAACTCATACTTTATAATATTGCTGTAGTTAATAGTTTACAATTTTCAGGACAAGCTTGGCGAAATCGTCCTTTAGAGTATAATCCAGGCAAGTTTTCCTTTGATCATGTTTTATTAAAGGATTTTACGCTTTTAATGAAAGCATTAAATTGGATGCGGTTGGAAAGAATTGATTGGAAAGTGGATGGATGGATTGATAAATTGGTGTTGGTAGTTTATTTGGCTCATCCAACGAATGGAGCCTTTGGCGTATGTTTAATATGGAAGGGTAGAGGACGCCGATGAAAAGGATGTAGGCGGCGGGGCCCTCTACATAGGCAATAATATAAGTTTCAACAAACTAACACTTGGGCAATGAGTCATAAATCTAGTATCAACCATGGTGTGTAAAATCGGCTAGAAAAGATTGTCCTACAAAGGTATTAGAGCTCTCCACAATTGGTAAGTATAAAGGGTGCTCTTTGATAAAGGCTCGGTATGCCCCAAAGGAGGTGGAACCAATTGACGGCGTATATTTGAAGCGTGGTGTACCCTCGGTTGAGAGGAGTAAATCTGTCTTGGAGTTGTGTGACACGATAGGTGTCACAAACTCGAAGCGAGATGGAGAACTAATACTAGAATAGCGATAAACGCTTCGGGGCATTTCTTGTGGATGTTACTATGGGTAAAGTGATGATACAAACTCGTGAAGGGTAAATCTTGAATTCAAGCCAGTTCTTAGATTAGAGACTATGGACGCTTGCTATCTCATATACTGGTGTTAGTAGAATTTTCTGAAAATCTAAAATCAACCACCCTTTTTAACCTCAAGCTTAATTTCTGTAATGAGAGTATTTTGGAAAGGTGATCTTTGGGTGAGGTTAGAATTGGTAGATTAAATCGGGAGGAAAAATCATTTATGCATTTATATATTATTGATTCTTTGAGTACTTCAGACTCACTTTTGCTTAACCCTTCCTTTTCTTAGAAGGTGGGGTCCTTGAACAATGCTCGAGGCATGGTTGGAGGACAATTCCCGGAGCAAGACCTACCAGAGGAGGCTATTACTACTACTCTGTCGGAGCAGAGTAGCATTAGTCGACTATTTCCTGTGCTAGCCATGACGGAGATAGGAAGTTAAGAGTACCTTTTGTTGTAATATTATTATGTAAGGTTAAGACACGGATAATAGTCTCGTGGCTAATGGAATGTAATAAAGGATTCCATTATGTCTCTAATTATTGTTGTGTTGCAATACTGCTTAAAGTGTAGTAACTAATAAAGCATCGAATGTCCGATGTTTTGCTAATTGTTGTGTTGAGATTTGCGTAATTAACTCTAGGGTGACAGTTGTTACCATGAGTTAATTATGCAGGTCGCCACATTTACCTTTTCTTCCTATGAGCTGCAGTGATAGGCATGATTCCATTATATGGGCCAACTTTCTGAGTGTACCAATATTAACATATACTGCATATGTTCTGAACTCATAGTTTGTAATGCTGTTCTGTTAAAGGAGTTGGGATGGCATTTATACCGGTGATTTGTAGTAAGACTAAGCAACTATGTAAATTGTCCCTTTGTAACCCGAAGAGAAGCTAGCAATTTTTCTTGTCTGAAACCTACTTGTGCGTATTCTTTTTGTGTTAAATCATGCCATGGCTGAATCCAAAATCTATGTGACCAGAATGCGAGGACCTTTGCTGACTAACAATTTTTTATCCGTATTCCCATAGTAAATGTAGTTCGGCATTTCAGGATTTCGATTTCAATACTTATATTCTTCCTCCATTGTGGTTCCTAATTGACATAGATTGTGAATATAATCACCGATACAATCATGATGCTAAGGTTTATCTGAAGAGAAACTTGATTAAGATTTCAATCTTTTACTTTACAAAGCTGCAGAAACCTCCTTTTGGTTTCACTTGCAGCCATTGTAAGATGTTTTAACTATAATGTAATTCAACGAACAAAGTATACTTGGGGCACGTGCTTTGTCTTCGCCTCCAGCGTCCAGACATTGTAAGGTAAACAACTCTCTACCGATGTTGTTTCACAGTGTCTTGATCTCGTGCTTCAAGTAGTAGTTATTTCTCTTAAGGAATAAAATTCTTCTGCGTCTGCATTGCATAAGTCTCCAGTCATTGCTAATACCCAATAATAATGTCTTGCAGATAGGATTACCCTTGCACACTTGGTGAAGCTTACCTTCATACGTACAAGGATGTGTTGACAGTGGAACAGGAGGTGATTCTTGTCTCCTTTCCTGCAGAAACCAAGAAAAGATTTCCTTTGCCCTCTGCATCAAGGGCCTCTCAACACACTCGCTCCAGGTGTCCAACAGATTGAGGACAGCCTCGGTAATGACTAACGAGAGTACTTTATCATCTTGTTCAGGCTCCAGCTTCAACATAGGGCATCTCCAATAGTACCACTTCAACTAGCTATAAGGGTGCCATCTCACTATTTTGCTTAGGTGGAAGAGAGAAAACAAGGAGAGAGATATAGACTGGCTACTAATGTATAGCCAGGCTATAACTGATTCCAAGGCATTTATTACCTATTGCATGTGGGCCAATATTTAATTTTATAGATAATGTTATAGCTAATCCATTGAAGATGTTGTCTATATGCTATCTATAGATGACATGGATATTTTTTATAGCTAGTACCATTGGAGATGCCCCTATTTAGGGATATTAACTTCTCTAGCACGTGCCTTCGGTCAATATGATATGCTACCATTGTGTCTTGGATTCGGGAGACCATCTTGAGGGCAGCCTCATAGGCTGTCGCGTATGCATTTCTGAATTTCTCTGTTGCTGCTTCAGACAGTTCCCTGCTGCTTGCCTGTGTTGACGCGGAGCTGCTTTGATTCCCTCAGCATTTCGTTGGCTTCCTTCATTTCTGACTCGAACCTGCTGCTGACCATGAAGCGTGGCTGTTCCTTGCGTGCAGTGGGGCTTGGAACCGGCCAGTTCTGCCTTGGTGATGCTTCCATGTATACCTCAGGTTCCCGCTCTGATTCACCCGCACAATTCACATGGGAAAAACACTTATCACGACGCATCATCGTAATAAAACTATACTAGAATTGATGTCTTGACTGAATTGAACTGGAGATCGGCAATGACATTTTGTTTCAATTTAACAACTGACTCGATGCCATATGGTATTCTGACTGACTGACATACAGGAAAGTGGATGTTGAGCTGTGCTGGGAGTTCCATGGTATTGGGAAGCTTGTTCTTCCTGCCTGCAGTTGCTGTCGCTGCTATCATATTCAGTAACTTCAGATTGAATTATATTATTTTATAATTCTTAAGGTCTGTTTGTTTTACTTTGGATTCTCTAAAAGCTGATTCGGATTGTGGTAGTAGAAGTTGATTTTCTAAAAGCTAGAATCTAAAAGCACATATGAAATGGATTATGGATTCTAGCGTATATGGGTGGATTGGATTGTGAGAATCGAATTCTAGAATCGGAATGTTTGTTTTTATTCCGCTTTTAGAGCTAGAATTCAGAATCAAAAGCAAAAACAATTAGACCCTTAATTGCTTAGATTTGATTAGCATGGCTCGAGAAGTGTGTTGCAGCAGAGAGAGCAAATGACAAAACTGATTAAATCCCATTTAGACCGTGCATGTATCCGTATGAAGGCACAAGCAGACAAGCACCGTTCTGAAAGAGAGTTCCAAATTGGTGATCAGGTGTATCTCAAATTACAGCCCTATGCTCAGTCCTCCATTGCAACACGCAGCAATCAGAAGCTTTGCTTTCGCTTTTATGGTCCATATCGCATACTGGCCAAAATTGGTACAGTTGCTTATCGCTTGGATTTGCCAAAGGACAGTAAAATCCATCCAGTGATACATGTTTCTCAGCTCAAAAAACATGTACCTGCATCTGAGGCTGTTTGTGACGATTTGTCGCTCATCTGCATTCAAGGTGAACCTCACTGTCTGCCTGAAACTGTCTTGCGCAGTAGATTGGTCAAGCAGGGCAACCATGTGCTTCCGTCTGTACTGGTGAAGTGGACCGGATTATCAGAGTCTTTTGCCACTTGGGAGAATCGTGCTGCGCTTCGCCATCAGTTTCCAGCAGCGCGACTTGAGGACAAGTCGCCACTCAACGGGGAGGGATTGTCATGTGCCGGGTAGTTGTCTTGTGCCGGATGGGGAGCAGTACTCGAAGGCAAGCGTGGCGCAAGTCTGAAGAAGTTGCCATTGAGTTGTGTGGGTTGAGTGAGTTGTGTCTGGGTGTGGACCCGTGAGGAGCTTTAGAAGAGGAGTATATAAGACAGACTTGTGTAACTAACTGGGCATGAAAAAGAATATACTCAATACCTTCATCTGCTCTTCTTTCTCCTTTCTTGCTTCTCACGTTCCCTTCTCTGCTTTGCTGAAAAGAACGAGCGTGTGCACAACAGAACCCAAGTCATCCAGTTAGCTAGACTTGATGCAATGCATCTGCCCAGCCATGCTTTTGCCAGCATTCCTTCCGGTCAAAAGCCATAGGAAGAGGAGGCTAGATTCATCCCTCATCCATTCCCCAAGCCTGCAAGTCAAGTGCAGCTCCCTTGCCCATTTTGCAACCGAGAGCACAGCTAGCTCCTTCTTCCTGTTCCATTGCAACCAAAAGCCAACCATTGCATGCCCAGCATTGTCTTGGCCAGAAGCAGCACCCAATTGCAGCCCCATTGCTCATTCCTCACCCCAGCTAGTAGCTAGCAACCAAGCCAACCAAGGAGGACCCTCAAGACCGAAGGCCAGGAGAGCAATTAGGAGTCAAGAGCAACTGGATCCAAGCAGGGAACATAAGAAGACCAGCTACTTCATCATTCTCCATCCCAACAACAACATCACTCATTTCTAGAACCAAGCCATCTTCCAGGACACCGGGTAAGTAGTAGTAGCAACCGAGTAAAGAGATAGTAGCAAAACTAGTAAATCCTAGTGGATCTAGTGGTCTCAGAATGGTGTTCATCATAGACGTTACCTGTGTGGAGAAGTTGGTCTCAGTAGAAGGGTACTCTGGTAGCTGTGAGGAAGCGTCCTAGCCACACCTTACCCTCACCGGAGCTTGGCTATGGCTAGTGTCGTCATCCCCATGGCACTACCAAACCTAAAGCACCGCTTCTAGAATCATCATTGACCCTTACCTGTAAACTTACCTCAAGTAAATCAAGAATCAGTAGATCCAAGTCAGAGAAAACTTAAAAAGGGTAAAGCAAACTCCAGATATTCCCTATTCTGCATGAGCTAGGGTTAGCTCATGCGCCTCAGCAGGCTCGGCTAGGGGAGCAGCCGAATGGGGAGGAGCAGAGGAGAGGTAGATCGGTGCCAGGAGGAGAAACCAGTAGTGGCCGAACTAAGAGCCATCGAGGGAGTAGCATTTGGCAGTAGAGGGAGAGGAGTAGCATTTGGCAGGAAGCAGCCGAATGGGAAAAAAGACCATAAGTAGCATGTGACTGAAGTAATAGCAACCAAGGCCGCCGAGATGACTTAGATCAAAGTAAGTCAAGTGGCCAACTGGTAAGTAACCAAATAAGCTATAAGACCATAAGGCTTCGGCCAAAAGCAAGTGACAGAGAGAGAGTGAGTGAATGACAGTGAGGGAGAAAATGAAAATGAGAGAGAAGAAAATGGAAGAACTGAGCATGAATCATATACATGCATACCTGCCTCATGTCATTCATAAGTGCATTAAATAATTAAAAGGGCAAGTAGAGCATTACCTGCATATAAGATTGAAAAGGACATCATTAGTGTCATTAGGAGAATAATGAGTTAACTAAAAAAATTGATCATGCATAGCATTAAAATAGAAAGCACCAGATACATTTAATGAAAATGTGATTTGGATTTGTTGGACACCCCAACTCATACTTTATAATATTGCTGTAGTTAATAGTTTACAATTTTCAGGACAAGCTTGAGCGAGGTCGTCCCTTTAGAGTATAATCCGAGCAAGTTTTCCTTTGATCATGTTTTATTAAAGGATTTTCTGCTTTTAATGAAAGCATTAAATTGGATGCGGTTGGAAAGAATTGATTGGAAAGTGGATGGATGGATTGATAAATTGGTGTTGGTAGTTTATTTGGCTCATCCAACGAATGGAGCCTTTGGCGTATGTTTAATATGGAAGGGTAGAGGACGCCGATGAAAAGGATGTAGGCCGGCGGGGCCCTCTACATAGGCAATAATATAAGTTTCAACAAACTAACACTTGGGCAATGAGTCATAAATCTAGTATCAACCATGGTGTGTAAAATCGGCTAGAAAAGATTGTCCTACAAAGGTATTAGAGCTCTCCACAATTGGTAAGTATAAAGGGTGCTCTTTGATAAAGGTCGGTATGCCCCAAAGGTGGGAACCAATTGATGGCGGTATATTTGAAGCGATGGTGTACCCTGGTTGAGAGGAGTATAATGTGTCTTGGAGTTGTGTGACACAGGATAGGTGTCACAAACTCGAAGTGCAGAGATGGAGAACTAATACTAGAATAGCGATAAGCGTTACGGGGCATTTCTTGTGGATGTTACTATGGGTAAAGTGATGATACAAACTGTGAAGGGTAAATCTTGAATTCAAGCCAGTTTCTTAGATTAGAGACTATGGGCAACTTGCTATCTCATATACGGTGTTAGTAGAATTTTAGAAAATCTAAAATCAACCACCCTTTTTAACCTCAAGCTTAATTTCTGTAATGAGAGTATTTTGGAAAGGTGATCTTTGGGTGAGGTTAGAATTGGTAGATTAAATCGGGAGGAAAAATCATTTCTTGCATTTATATATTATTGATTCTTTGAGTACTTCAGTACTCACTTTTGCTTAACCCTTCCTTTTCTTAGAAGGTGGGGTCCTTGAACAATGCTCAGAGGCATGGTTGGAGGACAATTCCCAGAGCAAGACCTACCAGGAGGGCTATTACTACTACTTGTCGGGAGCAAGTAGTAGCATTAGTCGACTATTTCCTGTGCTAGCGGTGACGGGAGATAGGAAGTTAAGAGTACCTTTTGTTGTAATATTATTATGTAAGGTTAAGACACGGATAATAGCTCTGCGTGGCTAATGGAATGTAATAAAGGATTCCATTATGTCTCTAATTATTGTTGTGTTGCAATACTCTGTTTAAAGTGTAGTAACTAATAAAGCATCGGAATGTCCGATGTTTTGCTAGTGTTGTGTTGAGATTTGCGTAATTAACTCTAGGGTGACAGTTGTTACCATGAGTTAATTATGCAGTCGCCACATTTACCTTTTCTTCCTATGAGCTGCAGTGATAGGCATGATTCCATTATATGGGCCAACTTTCTGAGTGTACCAATATTAACATATACTGCATATGTTCTGAACTCATAGTTTGTAATGCTGTTCTGTTAAAGGAGTTGGGATGGCATTTATACCGGTGATTTGTAGTAAGACTAAGCAACTATGTAAATTGTCCCTTTGTAACCCGAAGAGAAGCTAGCAATTTTTCTTGTCTGAAACCTACTTGTGCGTATTCTTTTTGTGTTAAATCATGCCATGGCTGAATCCAAAATCTATGTGACCAGAATGCGAGGACCTTTGCTGACTAACAATTTTTTATCCGTATTCCCATAGTAAATGTAGTTCGGCATTTCAGGATTTCGATTTCAATACTTATATTCTTCCTCCATTGTGGTTCCTAATTGACATAGATTGTGAATATAATCACCGATACAATCATGATGCTAAGGTTTATCTGAAGAGAAACTTGATTAAGATTTCAATCTTTTACTTTACAAAGCTGCAGAAACCTCCTTTTGGTTTCACTTGCAGCCATTGTAAGATGTTTTAACTATAATGTAATTCAACGAACAAAGTATACTTGGGGCACGTGCTTTGTCTTCGCCTCCAGCGTCCAGACATTGTAAGGTAAACAACTCTCTACCGATGTTGTTTCACAGTGTCTTGATCTCGTGCTTCAAGTAGTAGTTATTTCTCTTAAGGAATAAAATTCTTCTGCGTCTGCATTGCATAAGTCTCCAGTCATTGCTAATACCCAATAATAATGTCTTGCAGATAGGATTACCCTTGCACACTTGGTGAAGCTTACCTTCATACGTACAAGGATGTGTTGACAGTGGAACAGGAGGTGATTCTTGTCTCCTTTCCTGCAGAAACCAAGAAAAGATTTCCTTTGCCCTCTGCATCAAGGGCCTCTCAACACACTCGCTCCAGGTGTCCAACAGATTGAGGACAGCCTCGGTAATGACTAACGAGAGTACTTTATCATCTTGTTCAGGCTCCAGCTTCAACATAGGGCATCTCCAATAGTACCACTTCAACTAGCTATAAGGGTGCCATCTCACTATTTTGCTTAGGTGGAAGAGAAAACAAGAGAGAGATATAGGCTGGCTACTAATGTATAAATTGGCTATAACTGATTCCAAAGCATTTATTACCTATTGCATGTGGGCCAATATTTAATTTTATAGATAATGTTATAGCTAATCCATTGAAGATGTTGTCTATATGCTATCTATAGATGACATGGATATTTTTATAGCTAGTACCATTGGAGATGCCCCTATTTAGGGATATTAACTTCTCTAGCACGTGCCTTCGGTCAATATGATATGCTACCATTGTGTCTTGGATTCGGGAGACCATCTTGAGGGCAGCCTCATAGGCTGTCGCGTATGCATTTCTGAATTTCTCTGTTGCTGCTTCAGACAGTTCCCTGCTGCTTGCCTGTGTTGACGCGGAGCTGCTTTGATTCCCTCAGCATTTCGTTGGCTTCCTTCATTTCTGACTCGAACCTGCTGCTGACCATGAAGCGTGGCTGTTCCTTGCGTGCAGTGGGGCTTGGAACCGGCCAGTTCTGCCTTGGTGATGCTTCCATGTATACCTCAGGTTCCCGCTCTGATTCACCCGCTACAATTCACATGGGAAAAACACTTATCACGACGCATCATCGTAATAAAACTATACTAGAATTGATGTCTTGACTGAATTGAACTGGAGATCGGCAATGACATTTTGTTTCAATTTAACAACTGACTCGATGCCATATGGTATTCTGACTGACTGACATACAGGAAAGTGGATGTTGAGCTGTGCTGGGAGTTCCATGGTATTGGGAAGCTTGTTCTTCCTGCCTGCAGTTGCTGTCGTCTGCTATCATATTAAGTAACTTCAGATTGAATTATATTATTTTATAATTCTTAAGGTCTGTTTGTTTTAACTTTGGATTCTCTAAAAGTGATTACGGATTGTGGTGGTAGAGAAGTTGATTTTCTAAAAGCTAGAATCTAAAAGCACATATGAAATGGATTATGGATTCTAGCGTATATGGGTGGACTGGATTGTGAGAATCGAATTCTAGAATCGGAATGTTTGTTTTTTATTCCGCTTTTAGAGCTAGAATTCAGAATCAAAAGCAAAAACAATTAGACCCTTAATTGCTTAGATTTCGATTAGCATGGCCTGAGAAGTGTGGAAGCAAGATCTTGCGGTGTGGTAGCGCGGAATCTTGTTTCCGCGTGACTTTTTAGATAAAGGAAACAATCCGGCCTCCTCGCATAAGAACGAATGCGGCCCACTATACAAACTCGAAATAGTACCAAAGCAATGAACAACCGACTTTAAGCCAACACGACTCCAACCAAACACGTAACCAAAGGAAAACTAAAACAATATCCAAAAGATTACAATAACATGACACTAGGCCTCAATTCTAAGATTCCTTCTCCAACCAAAATTGGCGAACAACTCGAAGACTGTGATCTCAAGCAGCCTGCAACCCTTCAACAGTATCCCCTTCTCTTCCTCTTTAGGCAATGGAGACCGACCGATCCAATAGGTCCCCATGAAGATTACCTGTGCAAATGAGTTAATAGAACTTCTATTGAATATAATATCATTCCTACACAACCAAATGGCCCAACACATGGCTGCAACACCTACTAGAATTTGGAACTTAAGCTTAGAGTTAACACCCATAAGCCATGAACCAAACAAACTAGATACATTAACAGGAGGTTGGATTCCAAAGGTAATGAACATGGTATTCCAAATAGATCTCATAACCTGGCAATCAAAAACAAATGTTGAATTGTTTCGTTTGAATTACAAAAGCAACATTTAAAACATCCTTGCCCTTTGCCTTTTGGCTAGATTGTCCTTTGTTAGAATTACTCCGGTCTCTAAGTACCAGAGAAATATCTTAATCTTCAGTAGGGATTGATAATTTCAAAGAACACTCCTCCTAGGAATGGAATTTTCTGTATTAAAGCATTATACATCGAATGTACCGAAAAGATACCCTTTTATTAAGATCCCACCTAAACCTATTCCTTTCTTGTGTTAAAAAGCGTTGACAAGCTATTGACACTAGTTCAAACCAAGTTTGTCAAGTCATTTCCCACCAACGACCTACGAAAAGAGATATTGAGCGGGACCGATTCTAACACTTTTGCTACTAAAACACCTTTCTTCCTAACAATCCTGTAAAGATTAGGATACACCTCCATAAGCGATTTGTCACCAGTCCAAACGTCCTCCCAAAATCTAGCACATTTCCCATCCTCTAAACCAAAAGAACCCATACATAAGAATTGCTCTTTTACTTTCATCAAACCAGACCAAAACTGAGAATCCCCGGCCTTCCTGGAAACTTGAGAAATCGACTTACTATGCAAGTATTTCCTCCTAAGTAAATTTTGCCATAGGCCATCCTCACTTAACAATTTAAATAACCATTTACTTAATAAGCACCTGTTTTGCAATTCCAAATCCAAAATTCCCAAGCCCCCCATGCTTTTAGGTTTATTGAGCACCGACCATCTTGCTAATCTATATTTCTTCTTGTGTTCATCACTTTGCCAAAAAAATCTGGATCTGTAATAATCAAGTTTTTTAATGACCCCTTTAGGAGCTTCAAAAAATGATAACATAAACATTGGAAGACTGGAAAGTACTGAATTAATCAAAACCAATCTACCTCCAACAGAGAGAAGCTTGCCCTTCCAACTAGCAAGTTTCTTTTGAAACCTCTCCTCTACTGAAACCCAATCCTTATTGCTGAGCCTTCTATGATGCAACGGAATACCTAAGTATTTAAAGGGAAGAACTCCCTCCTTGCACCCAAAAAGTTGAACATATTCCTTTTTACAAGTTAGAGCCTCTCCAAAAAGGAATACTTCACTTTTATGAAAATTGATCTTAAATCCTGATAACTGTTCGAAAACACTCAAGACTAGCTTTAAATTCAAAGCCTCCTTCAAATCATGTTCCAAAAAGAGAATCGTATCATCTGCATATTGAAGGATCGATAAACCCCCATCCACAAGATGCGGAATGATCCCTCTAAACTGGCCATTATCCTTAGCCCTAGCTATCAAAATGGCAAGCATATCTGCTATCAGATTAAACAAAAACGGGGAGAGAGGGTCCCCCTGTCTCAAACCTTTCTTAGTCTGAAAATAATGACCTAGATCATCATTGACTTTGACATTCACACTACCTTTACTGACAATATTTTCAATCCATTTACCCCAAATTTCTGAAAAACCTTTCAATCTGAGGGTTTGTTGGAGAAAATCCCAGTTAACCTTGTCATATGCTTTCTCAAAATCCAATTTTAACACCACTCCATTGAGTTTCCTCCTTTTCAGTTCATGCAAAGTTTCATGTAAGATGACCACTCCTTCCGCGTGACTACAACACAGAAACAAGATTCCGCTTGCTTTCACTCTCCCTATACATGGTAAAGGTGGGCCACAGGCTATTTTTGCAAATTATTTTGTGTGGGTTGGTTTTGTAAAAAGAATCAAAAAGGCTAGAATAGCAAACGTTTCGAGGATTGTACCGACAAAAGGCCCTTTGGTTATTCCTTTGTGGTTGGGCTTACGAGTACAACTGGCACGGTTTAATGATAAAACGAAAGAGAAATTATTGACTTTCTCCGGAAAGCGACGATAGATCATAGATGAAATACTTGTCATGTATTTTCAGCACGATTCAATCCTGCTCAAAGCTTTTGTTACTACCTATACTGAACCTGAACAACTATGCTTGTTATCAAGCAACGTACCTTTGTTACATTTGCCAGCGAGAAGTCCGCGCCTCTGAGATCAGCATCAGAGAGATCAGCACCTGAATGTATCACCAAACAGATTGAGAAATCCATGCATCTAAAACCCAAACATCAATCTTACCGTTTCAGAACTAGGGGTGAAAACGGGACGGATAATTCCCGTCCGATCCGGAGCCGGATCCGGTTTCGACCGGATCCGGGAAGTAAAACGGATATCGGGTCGGATCCGGATATTTATAAACGGATACCGGATCGGATTCGGAGCGTCCAGTATCCGGAAAATATGGATCGGGAAACGGATATCGGGTATTCGGGAAAACGGATATCCGGATTGTCTGATGGATCATGGGCCTCACCAGTCAACACTCAGCTCGTTAGGCCCAGGCCGGCAGGCCTTCACTTGAGCGGCAGGCCAAGATTGAAAGACTTCCTATCATTTCTGGAGTGCATTTAACCCTCTGGCAATATCTTGGCTCTTTACCTCTAATAGAATACTATATTAATTATTTATGACTATTGTGTCATACCCTTTGTATTCAACTGCTTTTAAGTTGCTCACAATTGTTCCAGGACAATAGTCTACCATTAGTCTTGGCGTGTCATGAAATATATCTAAAGCTCTAAAAGAATTGTAGGTGCTAGTAATCTTTATGTTTATTTTCCGATTGAGCTTAATGTTGTTGGTAATTAACTTATTTAATGGAATAAACAGTAACATTATACAATAGTGCTTTCGCTCTTAAACTTGAACTTAACACAAAAGGAAGGAAGAGAAGTCAGAATCAGACGTATTCTAATGTTCTACTAACACAAATGCAGATCTTCTTCAATCCTGAGATTTACTCTGCTGGCTTCTCCATTCCTTTGCCTGAACTGATTGATAGCTGTGTTCAATCTGCACCAATTGACACAAGGAGAGCTTTGTATAAGGTGCTTTGTTTGAGCTTTGCGGACGACTTCCACAAGAGACTCCAAAATGATATGGAGGTGTTTAAGTCCAGACCAAAAGTAATTTGTGTTCAGTTCAGAGGTTCATTTGGAGGAGCCTGATGTTATCTCAATTTTCTGGGCGTTGCTACATTTTGTGTAGATTGTGTTCTGTTTCCAGTTTCGTTGCATGTGGGCATGTGCACTGAATCTGAGCTTGTTCGGTCAGCTGGAGGCTTTGTGTGTGATGTGGTTATCGTTGTTGGTGCTTGCTCTGTGATGTCAAGGATTGCTTACATTCTTGTATGGTTGACTGGTTGTTAACTGTCTCTTTTCAGTTTTAGTAAGTTGTTGGTGCTTGCTTACATGTATTTGTGTGGTTTAATTCAACATATATTACTTTATGTATACGTGCATTATCCGTTCCCGAATTATCCGTTTCCGATCCGAATCCGTCATATATCCGATCCGAATCCGTATCCCGAATTATCCGGATTCGTATCCGGATCCGGCTAGCCCGTATCCGGTTTCGAATCCGGGAAAAAAATATGGGTTTAGATACGGGAAAAGCAATATCCGCCCGTATCCGATCCGTTTTCACCCCTATTCAGAACTGCACAACGAGGAAGAATCACTACAACTACAGATAGCAAACGCACTACCTGTGAGGTCTGCGTCGAAGAAGCTGGCGCCGAGCAGCTTGGCGCCTTTGAAGTTGGCCTGCCGCAGTATAGACTGGAGCAACCAAGCATGCACAAGTTAAGCCTACGACAGATTTTGACGTTCTTTTGTACACACAAAATTCAGAGGTTTGTCTTTCCATTTACTGTAAGAAACCTGACCCTATGCGTTATCGAAGTGTAAGGACTGAAACTACAGAAGGCAAGGCATACATATACTGTCTTGAAATCCTGCTTGACGAGGGTCTGGCCGCTGAAGTCCTTCCCGGTGAGGTCCTGCCCCCGCGTCACCTGCTGCCCATACGGACCTCCTCCCTCCACGCGCAAGCCATTAATCAACCTCCTCGTCCCAAAATCTTGCAACGAGAAGGCATCAAGCTAGGTAAATGGCGAACCTTGAATGCCAGTGCCGGGTCGGCGACGAGGAGCGAGGCCGCGACGAGCGCGGCGGCGCCGGCATTGGCGAGGTGGAAATGCAGGGAGGAGCGCCCCGGGGTCGCCGGCGCCGGGGGGAATTAAAAATTGAAACACAAGATTTTCCTAATAAAATCTATTTTCGATATTTGGTTCTGAGAGATGGTTTTGTGGAATGGAATTAGTATTGGTTCCAGAAGATAAAACTTATAAATGCATAATTCCTACTAATGCCTGTTGAGTACATCTTTATACTCACTCTTATCTACTCCTTCTTTTCTTAGATTCTGATTGCTATAGAGGCTCCGACAAGGAGTGGATGGATAATCACCAGCAGGAGCCAGATGATGAGGAGGCAGAGTTCGACTCAAAGGACTGAGTGGAGTAGAGGCCCTCATAGTAGAGGCTTTCGTTCTCTGAAATATTGTATATCTATAATTAAATGTTGCAATGACTTTTGATGTAAATTATGTAATATGACAGGTGGAAGACTTTAAGAAGGTGCTGCGTTTGAAATGTAACAAGTTCATGTAAAGTCTCTAATTAGTGTTCTGCTGCAACACTCTGATATGGTGTGTTAAATATTCAATTGTCAGGCTTGCTCGTCGAGCTATTAGTTAATATTCCCTGATCAATATAATTAACTTAGGATTAATGACATCACTATAGTTATTATCTGAGGTTAATTATACGGGTGGCCACGTTTTGGTAAAGAGAGTGCCACTTAGTTTTTCTCTACTTCTTTGAAGATTCCAGACACAGATTAATTGATTAAGGCACCGGCCAATTTCTAATCGAGTGAGTGCTATAATTATTCCTGCACTGGTTTCTACGAGGACAGCATCATCGATCTCTACTTTTTCGTAGGAACTGCAAAGTAGGTCGGAAGTCAATGCTTATAATGTTTCTCTTCTGTACCCGATAATGACATGCCCTATTCTCATTTGCGTGCAGGTTCAGAACATGTCGCTCTCAGCTTTACTTACTTAACCTCCTAATTATTCACACTCATTCGCTGTGTGTGCAGTAACAAGTCTCTTCCTGCCACTTGGCTGTGGGCCAAGGCAGGTCATTTTACGTTCACTGCTGTAATTACGTTTTAACACAATATTGTTGTGTGCATGTGCCTGGCAAGGCCACGTCGTGGCTAGCTTAGATATTTTATGGATCCGAAGATTACACGTGTTTCAACTCAATGCATGTAAAATTGGAGCTTTTATTTTCTTTTCTTCCTGCGTAATTATACCTTTATTAAAGGCTGCAGACTTTCTCGCCGGGCAGGCCAGCCACGTCGTGCGAGCCGAGCCGTGCGCGAGCCGAGCCGAGCTCAGCTTGGCTCTTTTTTTCGCGTTTAGGTCCCTAAAATGCGTAATTATGTGTAGATCCTTCCCACGGTTTTTACAAAGAGGATCTTCTGATTGAGAAAAATCGTGGATCTTTTATGTAAGGACCCTAAATAGATACCGAAAAAAACGTAGTTACGTTTGGATCGTTCTAGCTATTTTTTTTTTTATGAAAATGACCTTTGGATTTAGCGTAATCGCGGATTCTTCGTAAGAAGACCCCAAATAGATGAAAAAAATGTAGTTGTGTTTGTATCCTTTCAACTGTTTCATGTGTTTTCTCAACGATTTTTAAAAAAACACCATAAAAAAAACGAAATTGTTTCTAAAAAAAAAACAACGCACGTATCACACAGTAAAAACTATCCTAGTTGATACAATGAAAACTATCCTAGTTGATACAAGATGTCAATCAAGGAAAGTTTGAGGTGGGTATGCCGTAGCTTTCCTGTCACTGTCCTTACCAAGAGCACTGTTTTAAGGCTATGTGCAACATCAGTAATGGAAGTCAATGATTAATAATCATTATTTCTCATGGAGAATATAATATATATCGTTAGTAACAAGACGCTAGCTATGCAATGAGGAAAATGGCATAAAAGCCAAAAGAAAAGGTATTCCTAAAATTATTTGATGAATTTCTTTCTGTTCACTTATCACGAGTGACTAGGAAGGACTATACACTACCAGATTCTAGAAAAACAATTCAGATATTGTACTCTCCTGTGAAGGAAACAAACAAAAAAAGGATCAGAAGAAGTTTCAATGCACTAAATAGCAGGTACGTACTTGTTGGTGAGTGGTGACTGATAAATCCACAAAAATAGAAAAAGAAAGAAACATCAATAATTGGACATGAACATGCATGTATGCTTTTATGCCTGCCATCCTTTTTTTGGGGGCATTTTCCTGGTCTATTTTCCCTGTGTTGATTGCTCGACATCAGTGAGCACCATGATATTCCGATTCCCTTCTTTTTGCGGAAGTGTCGAGGAATGAGAGCTCTTCATGCAAGAACATCATTTTACATTGACGTTAACGCATACCTCCGAGGAAAAAATAATACTCATGTGTAAACACTACACGCATGCACAACGTAATTAGACTCATCATTATTGTGTTTTCTCTCTACTACATATAGTTTTGCTCTTGAAAACTACACTCCAGTAGTGACATGTTTGGAATGTCTATGACTTTATGTTTACCTCAACTTTAGACTCACATCTTTTATTTTCAAGGAGAGCTGGATTTTAAACTTAACCTCAATCACAAAGACACAGACCGCTTGTCTAGATAATGAATACCAGAACTACACAATTGAGAGCCAATAGATATAATACTAGGCGCCACATTTCGCGCGCTAAATTCGTAGACCACACGCGATCACACCTGCATGCGTGTGTCCGTGCTCTGCGGACGGCACACGGCGCCAAGGAAGCGCTCAATCGATAGGGGCAAATCCGTAAACTCACTTGCCGAAATTGGCGGTAAGTCGTGAGAGACGGGTCAAGGCCCCCACGTCACGGACGTCCGTCGTCGTTCCGGATGCGCGCCACGTGGCGGCGGACGGCCTCCCTCCTGGCTGTATAAGTACCACCTTCCAGCCGGAGCAGGGAGGCGCTTGTACGATTGTATCTGTAATTTGTGTGTGGTAGGTTTGTAGTCTTCTGTTTGTGAGGCTTGTAGGGTGTGCTTGTGTTTGTGATCTTCCGTCTCTTGCGAGGATGTCGTGCTGCGGAGGCAACTGTGGCTGCGGGTCCGGCTGCAAGTGCGGCAGCGGCTGCGGAGGGTAAGATTAGATTTTTCTTCTCTTTCTTTTTTCAGATCTGATCTCATCTCTCGTAGGTGTTCTTGATCCTGATGAGATGGAAACTGTTTCTGATGGGTTCTTGGTTTCTGGGCCATGAACAAATCTATGATCCATGAAGTTTGCCTCCTTTGGTGGTTTTAACTGTTCGGTTGATCTTTGATCTTGTTATGCCTAGCACATCTCTTGCTTTTTTTTTCTTTTGTGTGGTGGTATTCGAGAGTTAAGACAGTATGTCGTGATTTATGAACAAAACTGATAAGGATCTTTGATGAGAGGAAAGAAATCCTGCTCCTGGAAGAAAGCTCTTTTTAGGGGCTTTCTCGTGGGTCTCTCTAATTTTTTTAGAAACTTTTCCCTTCGATTTGAGGTGCATGCTGTTTTCTCTCCTTTTTTCTTAAAAAAATGGTTCTGATGATTTTGTCTGCATGCGTGCAGCTGCAAGATGCACCCAGAGATGGCTGAGGAGGCCACCAACACCACCCAGGCTGTGATCATGGGTGTTGCACCTTCCAAGGAGTAAGCACACCACGCCAATCCTCCCCTTCTTTCTGTATTTGTGGTTCTTGCGAATAAATTATTTGGGGGCAAATCCATGTGTTAACAAGTAGCAACATCTTTATGATGTAGATGATTAGTAACCTGTTAGTACTTCTCTCTAATATATATACCTTTTTGTTACAAACGTGGAACCCTTTTCGTTTTAGGAGTGCTACTTTTGTCTGAAGTGTGTAGAATTTCCCTGAACGTATGCAACTAGACTTGGTGGTTGTTTGGATCTCAGGAATTAGAAAAAAGTTTCCTGAGAAATAAGTTTTCGAGCGCCATGTTACGACAAAACTATCTCCCATTTCGAGAGAAACTGAAACTGCATAGCGACAATCCAAAAATATTTCTTCTCGTGCCTCACCAGCTGCACACCGTGTTCAGTAGTGTTCTTTTACTGATGTAAATCTGCGTACGAACCATCTAATTAACGTGCTGTCATATCTGACTCTCTGCAGCCGCACTGATGGATTCGAGGCCGGCGCCGCCACCGGAGCCGTGAAAGAAGCCTGCAAGTGCGGCGCCAACTGCACTTGCGACCCCTGTAACTGCTAAAAGCGAAGCAGCAGCGGCCCTCACCGGAGGAGGTGGAAGGACTATGACATTAAGATTAAGGTGTTCTATGCAGCTCTACTATCGAGTGCTACGTGTGTTGCTTAGGCTTGTTAACGTGTGACTCTGTTTATCAGTTGTGTGCCTTTGTGAATTGAGAGGGCATGCTAAATAAGATCAGAGATAGTGAGGCCGTCCTTCCTCCTGTCCAGCTGGGGTGCTTCTAGAAGCTTCCAGTGCGTGCCTGTGTGGTATGTAGCAGTATAGCATGATATGCTATAGTAAAAATATATATTTATGTGTGTTATTACGCCGTGCCTTGCTGTTCTGTTCTATGATTCTATCTATCTAGTTTTGAGTGCACTGTCGTGTGATGAGTAATAAACTGAAAACACGTCGCTTCGTGTTTTTTTAATGCGTATGCAGCGTCCGTACCGCTATCAGGCATAATACAGGAGAGTTCATCCTGAAGAATTTTGGATTTAAAAGTCCGAACTTTTGCCGTGTGTTCTGTCTGTCCATTGAGCAGTCTACCAGGATGACCACTTCTCCGTATGTAACGATGCTGCTACGAATGATCAACTTCTACGTACCCTTCAACCAATAAATATGTAGAATTTCATACAGAACGGTTTCCTGATTTCACCCATGTCAAGTTACCCGCCCATGTAAAATGCCCAGCGCATGAACGTTCGACTGTATCACAACGTGGTAATCGATAAGGTTAATGGAAGCTCGGCCTCTCACACAAATACACAATGTCAGGGACATGTACATCGTGGTTCTTCATGTGACAGCATACACGTGTCCGACGACATACATCAACTAGAGCATATCCAGTCAAGCATATTACAAACGAACGGTGAACACAGTAGTACATCACATACAGTTCGTATCATGAATCGTCTTTAGCGCTAACAATACTAGGCCTTCTCCATAACTGTCTCCGCCCACGGTTATTGCAAAGGACTGAAAAAGATAAGACAATACTAAATGACACAATGATGTGTAAATCAAATCTAGAACAAGTTGGTTTATTTTTTTAACGGTTCTAAAATATCTGTTGTCGCGATATGAATCAGTACGTCTGGTTGTTTCAAAAAGCGTCGCCTGATGCATTCCTCCTGAAGGCAGTCAACCAAGCACAGGAGTTCCATTGAATTGAGTTTCTCTGCCTGTTTCAGTGCCGGGCAATCTTGTGCAAACAAGCGTTGCAACTTACAGAGATTGCATGACCATGAGCCACGCAACTCCGGGGAAATTTGTGATTTCCTGTAGGCTATGGACAACTTCAATGTGAACTCCCTCTGTAAGCTAGAAACTTTCTGCAGATCTTCAGGGAGCGCTCTTAGCTTTGGACTGTCAACAAGCAATAGCCGCTGAAGACAAAGGCATCAGAATGATCTGCAGGGGGTTTCTAAACACCTCATTGCATAAATTGTCAATGTTTAGGGACCAGCTAGCTTTCCAGTTTATGCATTCCTGTTACTTGACGAAATTTGAGCTTGGGAAAAACAGTAAGGCATGCCACAAACATGACATCTTGTCCAAGGTCAAGGAGTTCTGCATCCATGTTTCGCTATTGCATATGCTGGTGCTAGTAGTCTAGAACGGTAGAACCCACCCCGAAACCACTCCAGCCCACTTCATCAACTACACACCTACTAAACCAATCCAATCTGCTTCCCCAGCCCTCTCCTAGAAACCAAATCAACCCAACCCATATGCTAAATCAACCCATACCAAAACATTTTCCTGAAATGAGTTCCCAAATCCCACTCATTCTCCCCTCATTTCCAACCCATGGAAGGCAAAACTCACTAGCAGCTCAACCATTCATGCCAACAAGGAGAGTACTGATCAAAGAGAAAATAACAGAAACTTAAAAATAAGGAAAAATAAGAAAAATCACGAGAATCACAAAATACAAGGAGAAATTTGGAAAATTTTTTTGATGAAAATAATGACAGAATAATAAAAAACACTTAAACTTGCTACTACATTCATAATCCATATCATACCTGTCGGCGATTGGGAAATTCCCGTAGACGACCATCGTACCCCGACGACTGGCCAACAGCCGACCATGTTCCCCTGGACGTTGTCCCCAAGGAAGGTCTCCGGACAGCCCGGCCTGCAGGCCCACCTCGTCCTCTGTCAAGTTAGCCCCCGAGCATGCTTGCTCGGGAGAGTGCGGCTAGCGACCAAGACCGAAGAAGAGCCCCAGGATCGACCAAAAAACTGGGCGCAATTCACGAAGACGACGTGGCATTAATTACGCGGCGGCTCGAAGGATCGTGACGCCACGATCTCGCTACCGCGATCTGCATTCATCGTACTTATCGTCGCTTGCAGATTCGGCGGAAACAAGGGAACAGCTCCGCCCACGTCCGGAACAGTGGCGCGCCCCTCTGTAATAAATGTTGTGTCGCTTGTAACCCCCTATAAATACCTTCTCGCACGAAGGGTTCGAGGCGGACTTCATTCCCTATTTTCCTCATACTTAGAGCTCGTGGCCGGTGCTCCTGAGGATAGTCCTTAGAACCTCCCAGGGTGCCCCGAGCAAGCATATTGTAATACATCCTCAAAAAGCTAGTGCAATCACTGGACGTAGGGTTGTTATCTCCCCCGCGAGAGGCCCGAATCAGACTAAAAAAGACCTCTTGTTGGCTGTGTTGTCTTGATACGTAGCTCGGCAGGCCCTCGGACGCTATACCCTCCGCGAAAAAGGGGCCCTAGGTTGATCCCTCATTCAACAAGTAAGCTCGGCGGGGGACTGATTCCCGAATCGTCGACAATACCAAAATAGATAAAAAAACAAATGGTGTGAGGCGTGACACCAAGCTTGTCTTCTTCAACAAGCATCTCCACAAAACTAGCCACTCTCAAATTGCAGCGCCACATTCCCATCTGCCACATCAGAGAAACATTGCAACCATGAGATCAAAGTCAAACAAGAACACAAAAATATCAGTTGTTATAACTCATCTTCGCAATGTATTAATCCGAATCAACTGGACTTTGCTGGATGTGGACTCGGCCAAGATCATTTTAGAAATGGGAGTATTCAAATTCAGCACGACATATCCGAAACAAAATTGTCTTTGAAGGCATAATACCGACAATGGAGAGTTGGAAATCGAAGCGGATAGATAGTCTTGATAAATCAAACTCAAAATAGTTTTTACATTTCAAATTTTCCTCCAAGATTTTGAAAACAAATATTTTTAAACACTTTTGAAAGATTTTTAATCAAAAATTTTCAAACCAAAAGTTTATCTTAAGAGAGTACTAACATTTCTGTAAAAATTTGAGAGCATGAGCAGCTCTGTGATTTTCTGGAAAAATCTTTTAGCGATTCTGTCTTAATGAAAGAATTGCCCATCTTCATCCTCATTTAAATCTATCAAATGTGCTTAGAATTTTATGAAATTTTTTGGAGATGATCTTAAGAGAGTGCTAACATTTCTGTAAAAATTTGAGAGCATGAGCAGCTCTGTGATTTTCTGGAAAAATCTTTTAGCGATTCTGTCTTAATGAAAGAATCTAAATTTTGATTTTTCAGAAGCACTAAATAAATTCAAAAATTAATGAAAATTTTTGGAGTGGTTCCTTGGGTTATTTAGAACTTAAATAAAATATTTCTAGGCTTTTAAATATTTTGAATTCATTTCGCCGTCCAAGTTAGCACACAGGGGCAACTTGGTCTTTACGCGTGCCAGCAAACAGGGGGTTCACAGCCAACTGGACGGCAATAGCAAAATGGGAAGGTAATTTGAGATCGGATGGCAATGTAAGGAAGAGAATCTTCGCGATGGCATTTTGTGAAACCGGCCAACTCTCAATGACAAATACACAATTTTCTCAATATAATATAAGGTTAAAACCACTACACTCATGCAATGAGCTATATTAAATCATATTAACCATAGTGTGTGGAAACGACCAGAAAAGGTTGTTCTATGATGATGTTCAATCTCCACATTGGGTAAGTTATGATGTGTTAAATGGGCATGCCGGGTGCCCAATGAAAGACACAGTGATAACCGATAAAGGTTATTTGGTGCTATATTTTAAAGCCACTTGTGGAATAACTCCGATTTCAGGAAGGAGTTCAACTGGCTATCCCAGGTCATAGTACCACTGATTTGTGTTGTAGCACAATTGGTTCTTAGTCAAGGTATATAGGTATCGACCGATTTCGAGAAGGGGTACAACTAGCCATCCTAGTCATAGTGCCATCGAATCAGTAGAGTACAACTGGTAAATAGTTAGGGTTGGAGATTTGAAATACCAAAATAGTGATAAACATTCTGAGTTATCAACGGATGTTGAGTTCACTATGGGTAAAGTGATACAAAACCTACGCAGGGTCAAAATCATGAATTTATGCCTGTCTCCTGGATTGGAGACTACGGAAGCTTTCTTATTTACGAGTGCTAGTAGCAGTTTCTCAAATTAAAAATTGAAACACAAGATTTCCCTAATAAAATCTATTTTCAATGTTTGGTTCTGAGAGATGGTTTTGTGGAATGGAATCGGTATTGGTTCCAGAAAATAAAACTCATAAATGCATAATTCCTACTAATGCTTGTTGAGTACATTTTTATACTCACTCTTGTCTACTCCCTCTTTTCTTAGACTCTGATTGCTATGGAGGCTCCGATGAGAAGTGGATGGATAATCGTCAGCAGGAGCCTGGTGTTGAGGCGGTAGAGTTCAACCCAAAGGACTGGGTGGAGTAGAGGCCCTTATAGTAAAGGCTTTCGTTCTCTGGAATATTATGTATAATTAATTGTTGCAATGACTTTTGATGTAAATTATGTAATATGACAGGTGCAAGACTCTAAGAAGATATTGCGTTTGGAATGTAATAAGTTCCTGTAAAGTCTCTAATTATTGTTCTACTGTAACACTCTGAAATGGTGTGTTAAATATTTCAAGCTATTAGTTAATATTCTCTGATTAATGTAATTAACTCAGGATTAATGATATTACTATAGTTATTATCTGAAGTTAATTATACGAGTCGCCATATTTTGATAAAGAGAGTGCCACTTAGTTTTTCTCTACTTCTTCGAAGATTCCAGGCACTGAGATTAATTGATTAAGGCACCGGCCAATTTCTGATCGAGTGAGTGCTACAATTTTTCCTGCACTGGTTTCTACGAGGACAGCATCATCGATCTTTACTTTTTCGTAGGAACTGCAAAGTAGGTCGGAAGTCAATGCTGATAATGTTTCTCTTCTGTACCCGATAATGACATGCCCTATTCTCATTTGCGTGCAGGTTCAGAACATGTCCCTCTCAGCTTCACTGAATAGCAGGTACTTGTTGTTGGTGAGTGGTGACTGATAAATCCACAAAAATAGAAAAAGAAAAAACATCAATAATTGGACATGAACATGCATGTATGCTTTTATGCCTGCCATCCTTATTTTGGGGCCTTTTCCTGGTCTATTTCCCCTGTGTTGATTGCTTGACATCAGTAAGCACCGTGATATTCCGATTCCCCTCTTTTGTAGAAGTGATCGATGCGGATTGACGTTAACGCATATCTCCGAGGAAAAAATAATACTCATGTGTAAACACTACACGCACAACATAATTAGATTCGTCATTATTGTGTGTTTCTCTCTACTACATATAGGGCCTGTTTGGGAGAGTTCCACTCTAAAAAAATCAGCTCTATTCCACCAGCTCCACCATAGAGTAGTTTCACCATAGAGTTGAAGTAGGGAAGGGAGGTGTTTGACTTGTAAATTAGATCCAGCTTCAAAAATAAATGGTTTTGATGTGGATACCCATTTATGCCCTTGGATGGATGTTGAACCAGTGACAAAGGTGGGTAATTATGTAGGAACTTTCTTATATGTGTAACCAGTGGTAAAGGTGGGTAATTACCTAGGAACTTCACGAGTACGAAACGGTGTTTCTTGGAATACCTCTTGAGGAGCTCCACAAAAACCATGGAGCAGCCCTCTAGATTCGCATTTTTTCTGGAGCCGGAGTTATGTGGAATTGAGGTATTTGGCTATACGAATTTAAAGTAGAGCTGAAAATTGAGGAGCAGAGCTCTCCCAAACACCCGTAGTTTTGCTCTTTGAAACTACACTCCTGTAGTGACACGTTTGGAATGTTTATGACTTTATGTTTACATCAACTTTAGACTCGCATCTTTTATTTTCCTGGCTGTATAAGTACCACCTCCCACCGGAGCACGGAGGCGCTTGTACGATTGTATCTGTAATCTGTGTGTGGTAGGTAGTAGTCTTCTGTCTGTGAGGCTTGTAGTGTGTGCTTGTGTTTGTGATCTTCCGTCTCTTGCGAGGATGTCGTGCTGCGGAAGCAACTGTGGCTGCGCCGACTGCAAGCGCGGCAGCGGCTGCGGCAACTGTGGCTGCGCCGACTGCGGAGGGTAAGATTAGATTTTTCTTCTCCTTCTTTTTTCAGATCTGGTCTCATCTCTCGTAGGTGTTCTTGATCCTGATGAGATGGAAACCGTCTCTGATGGGTTCTTGGTTTCTGGGTCATGAACAAATCTATGATCCATGGAGAAGTTTGCCTCCTTTGGTGGTTTTGACTGTTAGGTTGATCTTTGATCTTGTTATGCCTAGTACATCTCTTGTTTTTTTTTCTTTTGTGTGGTGGTATTCGAGAGTTAAGACAGTATGTCGTGATTTATGAACAGAACCGATAAGGATCTTTGATGAGGGGAAAGAAATCCTGCTCCTGGAAGAAAGCTTTGTCGAATTTTTTTAGAAACTTTTCCCTTCGATTTGAGGTGCATGCTGTTTTCTCTCTTTTTTTTAAAAAAAAAATGGTTCTGATGATTTTGATTGTCTGCGTGCATGCAGCTGCAAGATGTACCCAGAGATGGCTGAGGAGGCCACCAACACCACCCAGGCTGTGATCATGGGTGTTGCACCTTCCAAGGAGTATGTTCACCACGCCAATCCTCCCCTTCTTTCTGTATTTGTGGTTCTTGCGAATAAATTATTTGGGGGCAAATCCATGTGTTAACAAGTAGCAACATCTTTATGATGTAGATGATTAGTAACCTGTTAGTACTTCTCTCTAATATATACCTTTTTGTTAGAAACGTGGACCCTTTTTTAGGAGTGCTACGTTTGTCTGAAGTGTGTAGAATTTCCCTGAACGTATGCAACTAGACTTGGTGGTTGTTTGGATCTCAGGAATTAGAAATTAGAAATAAATTTCCTAAGTAATAAGTTTTCGAGCGCCATGTTACGACAAAACTAACTCCCATTTCGAGAGAGACTGCTGCCTTTTCATTTGCCTTGTACTGAAACTGCATAGCGACAATCCAAAAAATATTTCTGCTCGTGGCTCACCAGCTGCACACCGTGTTCGGTAGTGTTCTTTTACTGATGTAAATCTGCGTATGAACCATCTAATCAACGTGCTGTGATATCTGACTCTTTGCAGCCGCACTGATGGATTCGAGGCCGGCGCCGCCACCGGAGCCGTGAAAGAAGCCTGCAAGTGCGGCGCCAACTGCACTTGCGACCCCTGTAACTGCTAAAAGCGAAGCAGCAGCGGCCCTCACCGGAGGAGGTGGAAGGACTATGACATTAAGATTAAGGTGTTCTATGCAGCTCTACTATCGAGTACTACGTGTGTTGCTTAGGCTTGTTAACGTGTGACTCTGTTTATCAGTTGTGTGCCTTTGTGAATTGAGAGGGCATGCTAAATAAGATCAGAGATAGTGAGGCCGTCCTTCCTCCTGTCCAGCTGGGGTATGTAGCAGTGAGCATGACATGCTATAGTAAAAATATATATTTATGTGTGTTATTACGCCGTGCCTTGCTGTTCTGTGCTATCTATCTAGTTTTGAGTGCACTGTCGTGTGATGGGTAAACTGAAAACACGTCGCTTCGTGTTTTTTCTTTAATGCGTATGCAACGTCCGTACCGCTATCAGGGCATAATACAGGAGAGTTCATCCTAAAGAGTTTTGGATTTAAAAGTCCGAACTTTTGCCGTGTGTTCTGTCTGTCCATTGAGCAGTCTACCAGGATGACCACTTCTCCTTATGTAACGATGCTGCTACGAATGATCAACTTGTACGTACCCTTCATCCAATAAATATGTAGAATTTCATACAGAACGGTTTCCTGATTTCACCCATGTCAAGTTACCCGCCCATGTAAAATGCCCAGCGCATGAACGTTCGACTGTATCACAACGTGGTAATCGATAAGGTTAATGGAAGCTCGGCCTCTCACACAATGTCAGGGACATGTACATCGTGGTTCTTCATGTGACAGCATACACGTGTCCGACGACATACATCAACTAGAGCATATCCAGTCAAGCATACTAGGTAGATAAGCGCGTTACGCTGCGCCGGCTGAATTTCGATAGCATGCGCTCGGAAAAATAATAATTTTTTAGTTTCGCAAAACCACCCACCGGTCAAAAATAGTCTAGAGGAAAAAGGGAAAAAAATTATTAGAGATGACAACCTTCTTTTGTCGAGCCTAATACTCTACGCGTTCACTGAGTAATAATACATGTTCGCAAAACCACCTACCGGTGAAAAATATCCTAGAGGAAAAAGGGCGAAAAATCTTCGATGAATCTGTGTTTTTTTGGTGATGAAACATTTTTTCCGGGTTTTTTGGGTGACAAAAATATTTTTTCTGGGTTTTTTTTCTTGCGTTTGTTAAAAAAAATGGGTCGTTAGGACGCGCCGGCGAATCTATGGGTCTCTATAAATCTTCGGATGAATCTACATTTTTTTAAAAAAAACCCACGGTTATCACCCGTTGCAAATCCATAAGTTGCTATAAACCTTCGATGAATCTGTGTTTTTTTGGTGATGAAAACATTTTTCCGGGTTTTTTGGGTGGCGAAAACATTTTTTCCGGGTTTTTTTTGTTGCGTTTGTTAAAAAAATGGGTCGTTAGGATCGTGGCGAATCCATTGTGTCGCTATAAATCTTTGACGAATCTACATTAAAAAAAAACTCATGGTTATGACCGGTTGGCAAATCCATATGTCGCTATAAACCTTCGATGAATCTATGTTTTTTTGGCGACGAAAACATTTTTTCGGTTTTTTTGGGTGACGAAAACATTTTTTCCGGGTTTTTTTGGTGACGAAAACATTTTTTCCGGGAAAAACGGAGAATGGACCTGAACGTGTTTTTTTGGTGATGAAAACATTTTTTCCGGGTTTTTTGGGTGACGAAAACTTTTTTTCCGGGTTTTTTTTGTTGCGTTTGTTAAAAAAAATGAGTCTTTAGGACCCGCCGGCGAATCCACGGGTCGCTATAAATCTTGGACGAATCTACATTTAAAAAACCCCGATTATGACCCGTTGGCAAATCCATAAGTCGCTATAAATCTTGATGAATCTGTGTTTTTTGTGACGAAAACATTTTTCCATTTTTTGGGTGACGAAAATATTTTTTAGGGTTTTTGGGTGTGAAAACATTTTTCCGGAAAACGGCGAAAGGATCTCAACGTAAGCGAGGACTTGTTTGTTATTTTTTGGACCTGTTACGCTATCCGAAAAATTAGAAAAGGACTTGTTCGCGATTTGAACTTGACGGGAGGCTTTTTCGTAAATTTGGGCGAGGACCTAAATGCGAAGAAAAAACATCTTTGTCTCACAAAAATCGCGAAGGACCTATCCGTAATTTTGAAGAAACGGAGGGACTTTTTCGCAAAACGGCGTGGCGACACGTGGACGCTCTGGTTGGCCTCCATTTCCTTCGCTTATAATAGGTCCGGGTTTTTTTGCTGCGTTTGTTAAAAAAATGGGTCGTTAGGATCCGCCAGCGAATCCACGGGTCGCTATAAATCTTCGGACGAATCTACATTAAAAAAAACCCCCGCGGTTATGACCCGTTGGCAAATCCATAAGTCGCTATAAACCTTCGATGAATCTATGTTTTTTTGGCGACGAAAACATTTTTTTTCGGTTTTTTTGGGTGACGAAAACATTTTTTCCGGGTTTTTTTGGTGACGAAAACATTTTTTCCGGGAAAAACGGAGAATGGACCTGAACGTGTTTTTTTGGTGATGAAAACATTTTTTCCGGGTTTTTTGAGTGACGAAAACTTTTTTCCGGGTTTTTTTTGTTGCGTTTGTTAAAAAAAATGAGTCGTTAGGACCCGCCAGCGAATCCACGGGTTGCTATAAATCTTCGGACGAATCTACATTTAAAAAAAAAACCGCGGTTATGACCCGTTGGCAAATCTATAAGTCGCTATAAACCTTCGATGAATCTGTGTTTTTTTTTGTGACGAAAATATTTTTTCCAGTTTTTTTGGGTGATGAAAATATTTTTCCGGGTTTTTTTTTGTGGCGAAAACATTTTTTCCGGGAAAAACGGCGAAAGGATCTCAACGTAAGAAGCAGGGACTTGTTTGTTATTTTTTTGGACCTGTTCGCTATCCTGAAAAATTAGAAAAGAACTTGTTCGCGATTTGAACTTGACGGGAGGCTTTTTCGTAAATTACCGGGCCATGGACCTAAACGCGAAGAAAAAAAACATCTTTGTCTCACAAAAAATCGCGAAGGACCTATCCGTAATTTTGAAGAAATGGAAGGACTTTTTCGCAAAACGGCGTGGCGACACGTGGACGCTCTGGTTGGCCTCCATTTCCTTCGCTTATAATAGGTCCGGGTTTTTTTGCTGCGTTTGTTAAAAAAATGGGTCGTTAGGATCCGCCGGCGAATCCACTGGTCGCTATAAATCTTCGGACGAATCTACATTAAAAAAAACCCCGCGGTTATGACCCGTTGGTAAATCCATAAGTCGCTATAAACCTTCGATGAATCTATGTTTTTTTGGCGACGAAAACATTTTTTTCGGTTTTTTTGGGTGACGAAAATAATTTTTCCGGGTTTTTTTGTGACGAAAACATTTTTTCCGGGAAAAACGGAGAATGGACCTGAACGTGTTTTTTTGGTGGTGAAAATATTTTTTCCGGGTTTTTTGGGTGACGAAAACTTTTTTTCCGGGTTTTTTTTGTTGCGTTTTTTTAAAAAAATGAGTCTTTAGGACCCGCCGGCGAATCCACGGGTCGCTATAAATCTTCGGACGAATCTACATTTAAAAAAAACCCGCGGTTATGACCCGTTGGCAAATCCATAAGTCGCTATAAACCTTCGATGAATCTGTGTTTTTTTTGTGACGAAAACATTTTTTCCAGTTTTTTTGGGTGATGAAAATATTTTTTCCGGGTTTTTTTTGTGGCGAAAACATTTTTCCGGGAAAAACGACGAAAGGATCTCAACGTAAGAAGCAGGGACTTGTTTGTTATTTTTTTGGACCTGTTCGCTATCCCGAAAAATTAGAAAAGGACTTGTTCGCGATTTGAACTTAACGGAGGCTTTTTCAGAAATTACCGCGAGGACCTAAAGCGAAAAAAAACATCTTTGTCTCACAAAAATCGCGAAGGACCTATCCGTAATTTTGAAGAAAGCGGAGGACTTTTTTAAAAGCGGCGATGGCGACACGTGGGCCTTCTGGTTGGCCTCCATTTCCTTCGCTTATAATAGGTCCGGGTTTTTTTGCTGCGTTTGTTAAAAAAATGGGTCGTTAGGATCCGCCGGCGAATCCACGGGTCGCTATAAATCTTCGGACGAAATGAATGTTGTTATATTCTTTGGATAAGAGAGGGTGCATCTAGAGAGTTGAGCCGTCTCTTAATCTAGAGTCGACTCTAGCACGAGAACCAAGACAATTTGTGTCTGGGAAGAAGCTGTCTACTCATAAATGTGCTGTCTATACCATTGCATGGGTTGTCTCTAACGCTATCTATAAATGACATGTTAGATTGTTATAGACAGCAGTTGTCTATACCATTGTACATACTCTTAGCAGATACACCCGTGAGTAACTTGTTACTTTCTCCAATGTGACTATCTGAACTTTATACGCTACAACTTTTCCTTATGAAAACATTTTTAAACAGCTCTACAAAATCCACTACTTTTTTTTTACTTCTTATGATTGCTATTTAATTTTGCATTGCAAACAAGCATTTATTAGAAGTACTAAATAAAACGTTTTGCCACCATAGGCTTTCTTAAATGAACTAGAGGGGAAAAGGTGTGCTGCTGCGGAGGAAGATTGGTTTTTTTAAGTGTTGTTTAAGATAATTATCAGAAGTTGCTGGGTTTGTAGTTGATATGTCTTCTTGACTCTCTGTTGTTATTCGTGAACTTTTAACTTCGGTTATTGGCTCTCTATCCATAGGTGGTGACATTCTGGAAAGGGGAGATAGTAGATTATTAGCTCTCTATCCATAGGTGGTGACAAAACTGATAAGGATATTTGATGAGAGGAAAGAAATCCTGCTCCTGGAAGAAAGCTTTTTAGAAAGACGTATCGCACAGCATGAAGCCAAATGTACACACGTGCACAGCAACTAAAAAAATCGTGAAAAATTCTGAAAAAATTGTAGATGTACTTCATAGATTACTCTACCTATGTATAAATGTAGATTCAAATTCATTATATATCAAGAGTTATAAAAAAGAAAATTCTGACAAGTTTAAATTCTTAAAACTTGTTAAAATTTTCTTTTTGTAACTCTTGATATATAATATTTGAAACTTCATACATAGGTAGAATAATCTATGAAGTACATCTACAATTTTTTCAGAATTTTTCACGATATTTTTAGTTGGTGTGCATGCAGTATATCGGAGTAGCCTGCCAAGCATGCGATACTTTGCCTTTTTAGGGCTTTCGTGCTACACATCAACTAGAGCATATCCAGTCAAAGCATATTACAAACGAGCAGTGAACACATACAGTTCGTATCATGAATCGTCTTTAGCGCTAACAATACTGAGGCCTTCTCCATAATCGTCTCCGCCCGCGGTTATTGCAAAGGACTAAAAAAGATAAGACAATACTAAATGACACAATGATATGCAAATCAAATGTAGAACAAGTTGGTTTTTTTTTTTTACGGTTCTAAAAGCGCAATTGCATCTTGATTTAAGAAATGCAAACCCGAGAAACAAGCAACAATTTACCTATTTAGTTGTAAAGGGACTCATCTGCGAAGACGTCCCTGCAGCCATATCTGTTGTTGCGATATGAATCAGTACGTCTGGTTGTTTCAAAAAGCGTCGCCTGATGCATCCCTCCTGAAGGCAGTCTACCAAGTACAGGAGTTCCATTGAATAGAGTTTCTCTGCCTGTTTCAGTGCTGGGCAATCTCGTGCAAACATGCGTTGCAACTTACAGAGATTGCACGACCATGAGCCACGCAACTCCGGGGAAATTTGTGATTTCCTGTAGGCTATGGACAACTTCAATGTGAACTCCCTCTGTAAGCTAGAAACTTTCTGCAGATCTTCAGGGAGCGCTCTTAGCTTTGGACTGTCAACAAGCAATAGCCGCTGGAGACAAAGGCATCAGAATGATCTGCAGGGGGTTTCCAGACACCTCATTGCACAAATTGTCAATGTTTAGGGACCAGCTAGCTTTCCAATTTATGCATTCCTGTTACTTGACGAAATTTGAGCTTGGGAAAAACAGTAAGGCATGCCACAAACATGACACCTTGTCCAAGATCAAGGAGTTCTGCACCCATATTCGCTATTTGCATATGCTGGTGCTAGTGGTCTAGAACCCACCCTGAAACCACTGCAGCCCACTTCATCAACTACACACCAACCAAACCAATCCAATCTGCTTCCCCTCTCCTAGAAACCAAATCAACCCAACCCACATGCTAAATCAACCCAAACCAAAACATTTTCCTGAAATGAGTTCCCAAATCCCACTCATTCTCCCCTCATTTCCAACCCATGGAAGGCAAAACTCACTAGCAGCTCAACCATTCATGCCAACAAGGAGAGTACTGATCAAAGAGAAGATAACAGAAACTTTAAAAAAACCCAGAAAAATAATGAAAAATAAGGAAAAATCACGAGAATCACAAAATACAAGGAGAAATTTGGGAAAAAAATTTGATGAAAATAACAACAGAATAATAATAATAAAAAAACTTGCTTCTACATTCATTATCATACCAAAATAGATAAAAAAATACATATCCCTAATTAGTAACAAATGGTGTGAGGCGAGACACCAAGCTTGTCTTCTTCAACAAGCACCTCCACAAAAGTAGCCACTCTCAAATTGCAGCGCCATATTCCCATCTGCCACATTAGAGAAACATTGTAACCATGAGATCAAAGTCAAACAAGAACACAAAAATATCAGTTGTTATAACTCATCGTCGCAATGTATTAATCCGAATCAGCTGGACTTTGCTGGATGTGGACTCGGCCAAGATCATTTTAGAAATGGGAGTATTCAAATTCAGCAAGACATATCCGAAACAAAATTGTCTTTGAAGGCATAATAACGACAATGGAGAGTTGGAAATCGAAGTGGATAGATAGTCTTGATAAATCAAACTCAAAATAGTTTTTACATTTCAAATTTTGCTCCAAGATTTTGAAAACAAGTATTTTTAAACACTTTTGAAAGATTTTTAATTGAAAATTTTCAAACCGAAAGTTTGTTGAATAAAAACTTTTCGAGCCAAAAGTTTTTGGAATTGAACCTTTCTGAATTGAAATTTTTGTTTAAAAATTTTTGAGTTGAAAATTCCAAGTTGAATTTTAAATTGAAACTTTTCAAACCAAAAAATTTTGGCTTAAAAATTTTAGGAGTTGAAACTTTCCGACTTGAAATTTTTCGAGTTAAAAATTTCTAATTGGAATTTTTTATTTGAAACTTCCCGAGTTGAAACTTTCTAATTTAAATTTTGTTCTATTGAAACTTTCTATCTTGTAATTTTTTGAGTAGAAACTTTCTAATTTGAATTTTTTATTTAAAATTTTTCAAGTTGAAACTCCTATTTAAAATTTCCAAAGTTACATTTTTTTTTTGCGGCAGAGAAGAAGGAAGGGAGGTGGGGGAAGTAATTAGGGAAGAGGTAAAGAGGAAATATGGAGGTGGATAAGAAAGATGACATATTAGCCTTAAACTATTGTACCCGCAGGTAACTGCGTTTCTTCATAGCGAACAATATGTAATTCCAGCCTATTCACCAACGTCACGTTTGCTATACAGCCGAAGCCACTTGGCGTGTGTCACCCACAGACCCACTTGATGATTGTAGCTTCCGGCTTCCGTTAATTATGCATGTAACTATGATTACGGTGCATGCTTGCATGCTGAATAGCAGAGCAGAATAGTATGCATCACTTAGCTAAGGTTGATGATTACGGTGACTGCCGAAGGTTCTGTGGGTGTTCCTTAAAGTTGACAAAGGGCATGTGCGGGCATCAGTCGGTGGATTGGTTGATATACAAGACGCAATACTTAATTGGTTTTGTTCTCTGCGTTCATGGGGCATCCTCCACGTAAGCTGAATTGCATTACGAACATCCTATGATCCTACTCTCTCCGTGGAACAGGCCGGAGAAGGGACCTGCGACTTCATTCGATCCAACATTAGCCTGCATGAATAGCTTGCCATCACCTGCTCTCGGACATTGCATCACGGAGGCAGAGGCAAAGCACCTTCCGAATATGAAATGATGCAGATATATATTTTTGTTTTTTTTCCACTGTGCCTCTCAGAGTCATTTCATCCAATACATTTGGTGCGGTAGTCGCGAAGGAAGACGAGAATGAAGAGTTTTTTGTCTTTTGATTTTTGAGGGTGTCAGGGTTGTGTTTTTTTTTTTTTTGCCTTAAATTTTAAGCTTCAGATTCGATCCAATTGATAGAATCAATTTGCCTCTTATCCTCATATTTGAGTATTATACACAAAACAAAAAATGGCTTAAAAAAAAAATCTCATTTGATTTTTATTGATTTTTTTTTTGGAAGGACTCTTTATTTAAACAAAATGGCAAATCTCATCACTTCTTCATCATAGAAGGTAAATTTACAATTTCGTTATTGAACTGAGAACAAAACTTACAATTTCGTTCTAACAGAACAAAACTAAAAAAATATTGAACAAGCGAAACGGACACAAAGAACCTCCGTACTACTCAGGTGCCACCGCGGCACCGCTTACCTTCACCGACGGAGCTCGAGAGCTCGCAACTGTCCAATTTACTCCTTTCTTGCTGTTCCCTTTCTCTTGATGCCTGCAACCGTACAAGCTACAGGGGGCTCAGGTGCATGCAGGATCTTGTCTTTGCCCTACAGTTTCTATTTTGGTTCACTGGTCATGATGTTAATTACCTAGAATGCTATTTTATGCCCGGTTTGTTTGGTTGAGGGTCATCGACTCATCGTCCTTTTTTTATTTTTATTGGTTTAGTGTTGTTGTCTGGGCCTCATGCCGGTCATACGCCTATGCAAGAAGGGCAATTTCTGCAAGGAGCTTTGACTTGGGTGGCTAGCAGAGTACCAAGTAGCAACACTGCAAGCATTAATATCCTTTTTGACTGGCTGATTTGTTCTTTTCTTCTTAGATTGGTAAGGGACCACCTGTTTGATTTCGGTGACTTCTGATGTGAATCAGAGAAATGCGAGTGGTAGTGTGAACATCTTGGAATTTTTTTAGCTTCGAACATGGGGGCTATTGCATCGAATGGTTTGATGCGTATGAACTGTTTGATGAAATGCCCAAGGGGGTTCCTGTGTGCATCTCTTCGGAGATTCTTATTTTCACTCATTCTATTATTCATACCTGTCAATATTTGCTCCTAGGTGAATACTTTCGCATGTGATTCCTGTAGCCGGCTGGTGCAAGTGTTGTAGGTGCAAAAAGCTAAGGCATCACCTGTTGCAATGATTCTGCACTTCTTGAGGTCTTGGCAGTGCAAGTAGATGAGGAGTACCACCATCTAGGCATCTAGCATGTGTGATAAATAGGAACACACCGGTTGGGAGAAATTAAAGCAACAAAGGGACTCCATTGTTCAACTAAAGTCATATTGTTCTTGGCAAGTGGATGAGTAGAAAAAGAACAAATAGGCAATTGGATGAATTGTCTTGCAAGTCTGCAACAATAATTGTCCATTTTCAATATTGTTATTCATATTTACATTGAAAAAGATTGAAAGTGAATTAGTGAAAATATTCCAAGAAATAGGTGCATTTGATTGGGTGGCCATGACCCAAGACAGGGCTCCTGCGTTGACCTCTTCAACTTCATCAAAATGTGTTCCGTTGTTTCAACTTTCAACGTCTCCCACCCTCCCCGGTACTGGAGTTATCTGCGGCTCTATGAGATATTTCTTCTGATAGAAGCTTCAAACCCCTGCTTTCACAGGATAGATCCAGTGAGAAGCCATAGGTTTGGGCACTATGGGCACAATTTTGGATGCTCTCACTTCGAAATTATTGACAAAGCTGGGTGAGCTTATCGAGGATGAGGTTGTGATGACATTACGTGTGAAAAAGGATGTCAAGAGGCTCAAGAAAAATCTGGAACACTTCAGCGCTGTTTGAGAGGATGCCGAAGATCTGGCCATGGAAGATAGTGGGACAGAGTTATGGTGGAAGAACATGAGCGATGTTATGTATGATGTTGATGACATCATAGATCATTTTATGGTTCATCCACAGAAGCTTTTGCTGCCACCTAAATCAGTATGTTGCCAGTCCATGTTCTGTTTTGCAAAGCTTTCATTTGATCACAAGACTGCTCAAAAAATTAAGGACATAAACCAAAAGCTTGATCAGAATAAAGCGGTCAAAAAGATGTTCAGCTTGGGGAGAACCAGTCGCCAACAATTCCAAATAACAATTGTGGATAGAAGTCAGACATCTTCTATAGATGAACTAGAGGTTGTTGGAAGAGATATCAAACAGGCTGTTGACGACATGGTCAAAATGATTGTCCATAACTGCGATGAGAATAGGTCAGCTGTTTTTGGAATTCAAGGGATGGGAGGCATCGGTAAGACAACATTAGCTCAGAAGATATACAATGAGCAGAGGATAAGGGAGAAATTCCAAGTCCATATATGGTTGTGCATTTCTCAGAGCTACACAGAGATCGGGTTGCTAAAGCAGGCAATACGAATGGCCGGAGGAAAGTGTGATCAACTAGAGACTAAGGCTGAGCTTCTACCACTTGTAATGGACACTATCAGAGGAAAGAGTGTTTTTATTGTGTTGGATGATGTGTGGAAATCTGATGTCTGGATCGATCTTCTTCGATCGCCTTTCGAGAGAGGATTGAATGTCTATGTCCTTGTCACCACAAGAGACCTGGGTGTTCTGGCAGAACTGCATGCAACATATACTCACCAAGTAAACAAAATGAATGATTATGATGGAGTAGAATTGCTTATGAAGAAGACCTTTCCACCGAATGAGCAAATAAGTGAATTCAGTGATGTTGGGTATCAGATAGTCACAAAATGTGATGGCCTTCCTCTTGCCATCAAGGTCGTTGCGGGTGTCCTATCCACTAAAAGAACAAGGGCAGAATGGGAGAGCATCCGAGATAGCAAATGGTCTATTCATGGACTTCCCAAAGAGCTGGGGGGGTCCTTGTATTTGAGTTACAGAGATTTACCCCCTCAACTTAAGCAGTGCTTTCTTTGGTGTGCTTTGTTGCCTTCAAATTTTGCAATTCCGCGTGATGCTGTTGCTTACTGGTGGGTTGCCGAAGGTTTCGTGAGGGAAGATCATGAGCACTCAATACATAAGATTGCTGAAGAGTACTACCATGAGCTAATTAGGAGGAATCTCCTGCAACCAATACCATGGTTTGTAGACAATGCGGAGTCAACAATGCATGATCTCTTGAGGTCACTTGGACAATATTTGACCAGGGATCACTCCTTATTCATGAATGAGGAAAATATCGAAACCCCACTGAATTTACGCCGCTTAGTGATCAGCAATGCTGTAGAAGAAATACCAGCTATAGAAGAGTGGAAGTGCTTGAGGAGCCTCCTGCTTCTTAATAACAAGAACTTCAAGTCAGTTAACATGGACATTTTCATTAAGCTTGAGCATATTCGTGTCTTGGTTCTCAGTGGAACAAGCATCCAAAGCATACCAGAGTCAATTGGAAACTTGGTGCTATTAAAGTTGCTAGATCTAAGCTTTACGGAAATTAATAAACTTCCAGAGTCCATAGGATGCCTTATCAGCCTTGAATACCTCTCTTTGCTTGGTTGCCGCTGGTTAGATAGCCTGCCAGCTAGTCTGATGAGACTGTCCAACATAAGTTTTCTTAACCTTGAAGAGACTCTAATTGATCATGTTCCAAAAGGAATTGCAAAGTTTCAGCAGCTCTACAACCTTAGAGGAGTTTTCGAGAGTGAGACTGGGTTCAGATTGGATGAATTGCGATGTCTCCCCTATATCCATCGTCTCTGGGTTGAAAAGCTAGAGAAAGCGACACCGGGGGGTCCACTTGTACTCAAGAACAATCATAACCTTAGAGAACTGGGGCTCCGCTGCACAGTGGACATGAGTGCTCATGATAGAACTTGTTACCAGGCCAACGACATTGAGAGAATCCAGCGAGTCCATGACATGCTTATTCCACCACCAGGCCTACTATACATATTTATTTGCGGGTTCCCTGGTGAAAGGTTCCCAGAATGGCTATGTTCAGAACCTCAGCATAAAATGCCAAATTTGGATCATATGCACCTGCTTGACTGCATAGCATGTTCAGAGCTTCCACCAGCAGGTCAGATGCCAGAACTATTAGTTCTTGAGATTAGAGGTGCGCATGCAGTGGTGAATATCGGTTCAGAACTCCTGGGGAAAGGTGTCATAAGTGCAGCAGCTTTTTTCTCAAAGCTCGAACTGCTTTGGATCATTGACATGCGCAATTTGGAAAGTTGGTCCCTCGACACTGGAAACTTATGTTACAACATGGAGGGCAAATCTCGACAGCTCTCTCTGATGCCTCGCCTTAAGCGTCTGTTGCTTCTTGATTGCCCAAAACTAAGAGCTCTCCCTGAAGACTTGCATAGGGTTGTCAACTTAAAGAGAATCCACATTGAAGGTGCTCACAAGCTGCAAGAAGTTGTCAACCTTCCTGCGGTCGTGTGGCTCAAGGTCAAGAATAACACACGTCTGAGGAGGATCTCCAATCTTTGCAAGCTGCAGGACTTGTTTGCACAGGACTGCCCAGCACTGGATCAGGCAGAGAATCTCAGCTCGCTGAAACGCTTGTACATGGTGGACTGCCCGAACGCGCTACAGTTCAGGAGGTGTCTCCTGGAAGAAGAAGAACAAGACCTCCTAGTCCATGTTGCAACAATTGGTGCAGATGGCAGGGATATCTTTCCAGATGAATCTCTCCACAATTAGACTGGTGAGCAAAATAGCTTAGAAAAGGTTACTGTATTTCTACTGCGATGTGTTATTCTTAATATTTGGTTTTGTAACTGTTTGGACATAGGGCAACTCTTTGAATTTTTTTTTTTCAATTATTGTCTAACAAGTGTAACCTCAACCTCTTACTCTTCTTACAGGACAAGAACGGAGCTCATTGAAGAGATGATGATACGTTGATTACACTGAAAAATTAGATTTTTTATGGGAATTCAGAAGACTAGATTGATCACAGAACTTGCATGACCAACTGCTCGGGGAAGCAGTAGCGGCCCTCAGCGAAGGAGGTGGAAGGACTATGACATTAAGATTAAAGTGGTCTATGCAGCTCTACTATCGAGTACTGTGTGTGTTGCTTAAGATTGTTAATGTGTGACTCTGTTTATTAGTTGTGTGCCTTTGTGAGTTGAGAGGGCATGCTAAATAAGATCAGAGATAGTGAGGCCGTCCTTCCTCCTGTCCAGCTGGGGTCCTTCTAGACGTTTCCAGTGCGTGCCTGTGTGGTATGTAACAGTGAGCATGACATGCTATAGTGTATATATATGTGTGTGTTATTATGCCGTGCCTTGCTGTTTTGTGCTATCTATCAAGTTTTGAGTGCACCGTCGTGTGATGAGTAAATTGAAAACACGTCGCTTTGTGTGTTTTTGTATTTTAATGCGTATGCAACGTCCGTACCGCTATCGGGGCATAATACAGGAGAGTTCATCCTAAAGATTTTTGGATTTAAAAGCCCCAACTTTTGCACATGAAATGCCTAGCGGCATGAACGTTCGACTGTATCACAACGTGGTAATCGATAAGATTAATGGACGCTCGGCCTCTCACACAATGTCAGGAACATGTACATCGTGGTTCTTCATGTGACAGCATACACGTGTGTCCGATGACATACATCAACTAGAGCATATCCTGTCAAGCATATTACAAATGAACGGTGAACACAGTAGCACATCACATTGGCTCAAAGTTGGTTACCTGGAATGATTTGTTAACGCGATTGCTGGAGTTGCTCTATCGCAAGAGCAGGATATCTTTTACTAGAACCTAACCTCAAATGGCCAGTTCTCGGTAAAATCTCATTATGATGCCTTAATGCTCAGAAATACCCCTAACGAGTATAGAAGTATGTGGAAATTAAAAGCTCTGTTGAAGGTTAAAATCTTTTTGTGGTACTTGCGACGGGGTGTGGTGCTTACGAAAGATAATTTAGCTAAAAGAAATTGGAGGGGTGATTTGTCATGTGTCTTCTGCAATAAAAACGAGACAATCAAACATTTCTTCTTTGAATGCCGTTTCGCTAGGTCTGTTTGGAGTGTCCTGTATTTAGTCACCGGGCTTAAACAACCTGCCAACGTCGAACATTTGTTTGGGATTTGGATCCATAGGTTCAATAAGAATTTGAAACCTTTGTTTCTGCTTGGAGCGACGGCTTTGTGCTGGTCACTTTGGATTTGCAGGAATGATGTGGTTTTTAACAAGAAGTCTTGGTTGTCTCCTCTACAGGTTATCCTCTTGGCGGCCCACTAGCTCTCGGTTGGGCTATCCTCCAATGAAATGATTTGAGGAATGGGTTATGGTGGGGTCGCAACTTTTGGTGCAAGCGGCCAAGTCCTTTTTCTCCCGCACGCATGGGTGGCAGTCTAGTCTTCGGATTGCGGATCACTAGCGTGTGTTTGTCTTTTATTTTCTTTTTCTCTTTGGCTGTGTGTTTTCAACAGAAGCCGGAAGTGGGCCAAGGCTTTATATCCTCTTGATGTACTGTACTTGGTTTTAATTAAAATGCTTCCTTTATCTAAAAAAAAAGTAGCACATCACATACAGTTTGTATCATGAATCGTCTTTAGCGCTAACAATACTGAGACCTTCTTCATAATCGTCTCTGCCCGCGGTTATTGCAAAGGATTGAAAAAGATAAGACAATACTAAATGACAGAATGATATGTAAATCAAATCTAGAACAAGTTGGTTTTTTTTACGGTTCTAAAAGCGCAAGTGCATCTTGATTTAAGAAATGCAAACCCGAGAAACAAGCAACAATTTACCTCTTTAGCTGTAAAGGACTCGTCTGCGAAGACGTCCCTGCAGCCATATCTGTTGTTGCGATATGAATCAGTACGTCTGGTTGTTTCGAAAGGCGTCGCCTGATGCATTCCTCCTGAAGGCAGTCAACCAAGTACAGGAGTTGCATTGAATTGAGTTTCAGTGCTGGGCAATCTTGTGCAAACAAGCGTTGCAACTTACAGGGATTGCGTGACCATGAGCCACGCAACTCCGGGGAAATTTGTGATTTCCTGTAGGCTATGGACAACTTCTATGTGAACTCCCTCTGTAAGCTAGAAACTTTCTTCAGATCTTCAGGGAGCGCTCGCTGAAACGCTCGTACATGGTTGACTGCCCGAACGCGCTACAGTTCAGGAGGTGTCTCCTGAAGAAGAACAGGACCTCCTAGTCCATGTTGCAACAATTGGTGCAGAGGGCAGGGATATCTTTCCAGATGAATCTCTCTACAATTAGACAGGTGAGCAAAATAGCTTAGAAAAGGTTACTGTATTTCTACTGCGATGTGTTATTCTTAATATTTGGTTTTGCAACTGTTTGAATTTTTTTTTTTTTCAATTATTGTCCAACAAGAGTAACCTCAACCTCTTACTCTTCTTACAGGACAAGAACGGAGCTCATTAAAGAGATGATGATACGTTGATGACACTGAAAGATTAGATTTCTTATGGGAATTCAAAAGACTAGATTGATCACAGAACTTGCAGGAGTAACCGCTCGGGGAATTCATGTTATCTCCTAGTCCATGTCTCAATAATTGGTGCAGATGCCGGAATATCTTTCCAGATGAATCTCTCTATAATTAGACAGGTGAGCAACATAGCTTGAAAAGGATAATGTATTTCTACTGCGATTTGTTGTTTTGCAAATGTTTGGCCATTGCGCAGCCACTTGATTTTTGTTGTTTTTTTTTTCAGTTGTTGCCAACCAAAAGTAACCTTTAACCTGTCACCCTTCCTACAGCACAAGAGCGGGGCCCATTAAAGAGATGATGATAAGTTGATAAAACTCGAAGATAGATTTTTTTTTAATGGAATACACAGAGATTAGATTGATCGCAGCCTTCGCATGACCAACTGCTCGGGGAATTAATTCATCGGAAGCCTTCATCGTAACTTGGAAGTGTAATGAAGTTATTTGATCGGACAATGGGAGGTTTTTGTTGTTGAATGATGGCGTTCATCTCATAAAATGCTGCTCTCTCTGTTTTTCTTAGTTGTTAGGTTCCCCCCTCTTGATTTTCTAGAGCTGAAAGGCCTTGGCCACGTAGCCATCTAATCATCATGAAGCCCTCATCTCCATGGCGTTAACGTTGCCGAGCATTCAAATTTAGTGCTAATCACCAGAGCTTAACAGGATTCATAGCTTCTAACCACCAGTCAAATGAGCGCAACACATATAGCGTACATAAAAAGTAGTGCGAGATGAAATGGCATATATGATATACCTGCCTGCATTTCTTAATCAACTACACTGTAAAAGCGATGCGGTCAATCGCTGAATTTTTAAAAGGTCAATAGTTCGACCATCCATCCCGGCATAAACAAAAAAAAGGAAGAAATCATTAAGACCACTGTACATTTTGTGAAGCAAGACTGCAGGACCAAACCACGCCTCGAGAAAGACTGCAGAATCCGTGCCATCTAGATGAGAAAGAATATGAACCTGAGGTTGCACTGAAGTTCCAGAAAATATGCACATCACAGGATCCTGTCAACACAACAGTTGAATCAAGTCCTCAACCAAGATGCGCACTGCAATGTGCCAAGCATATGTGGTGATGATAATCTAAACAGATAAGCAGGTGGAAAAGAAGATGCTTAATAATCTTTGGTAAATAAGAATCATTAACACAATAGAACTGTCGATTCATCTGGTCTTCCTAGACATGTTATGTTCTCTTTTTCAACAGTAGCAGTCTGGTAGAAGATGAAGTGGATCATGGATTGCAATTCCAGTATCAGACTACATGGCACAAAGTGCACAGTACTGATACATAGACGCAGCATAACCACTTTGAGTAATGGCCAAGCCAATTGCAATAAATCTGGACAAATGCGATGAAAGTAAAACAAGCCAGTTTGTGTCTGGTCACCAGCTTGGAGCTGTGAACCCAGTAAAGTAGACAAGCTTCAATTCTTTTTCCCTTTTTATCAAAAATGTTTCTGAAATCACATGCTCACATGTAAGTGTTAAAATAACATCCAACCAGAATAGAATACTTCGTAAAGTAGTATTAACAGCAGCAACTACTTTCGGCTGGGTGATCTGCCAGTCATCTTATATTGCTTCATTGGACCTAAATACACACATCAAGATCATTTCGGAAAAGGAAGCTGCCAGATTTTCAGTATTCTAGAATCAAACACAATGAAAACAATCAAAATATGCATGATTCAAACCTTTGGACATTGTTATTTGGCATAGTGCACTTAATCAGATGCATAAAAGCTGATAGTTGTTTGCCGAAGGACTTCAGAAGTCCGGTCAAGGCTATGAGATGCCACCTATAACATCAAGAAAAAGAGCATGTTGTTATCCCATTTGTAACAAAGGTGGAAATTGCTGATAATATAAAAAATGACAAATGCCAAGGAAAGGGGATAAGCCTATTACCAGATATGTGAGGGCTGCATATCTTTCTTGGCTCAGATATAAAGGCTTTCCTCTGTGCATTTCATGATCCTGCATCCAAACAGCAATACATAAGCAAAGGGGTACAAACTCACTTCTAAATACGATCAAATTCCTCGCTGCCTTGCACAATGTCATTAAGGGGGTGCTTGGTTAACGCCTTGGCAGCATGCCTCGTGTGAAGACAAGCCAAGGAGTTACCTCAACTTTACAGCTTTGCCTCGCAAGGTAGCCATCCAAACAACTACCCTTATTTACCTCAAGAAAGTGAAAAACGAATAATTTGTGTTTGTCATCATGACAGAAGACTGAGATACGCTTCCAAGGATTTACAGCAACTCAGCTAGGTCCATGCCAACTCATCTCATGTGAAGTGCTCAAGTGAACCCGGTTTTGGCACCAACCCTTCCTATGTGCAATGATGCAACTGTTCCGCAATACGGTTAAATTGCATGGTGCCACGCCTGTTCAACATTGGTGGTGAAGGGTGCTCGCGCGATAGGCATCAGCCAATGGGATTCCCCAATGGCATTGATGGTACACCTCCACAGCCAATAGTGATGTGGCAGTGAGATTGGTCAGTCGGTTCAGTAATTTGGTGGCAACAAGATTCTTCACATTGATTCAGTAATAGATACAACAGTGGCTATATTCTTCGGTTCATTTGGCAATAGGTATTGACATCCAAACCATGCTTATCACAGTGTCGCCTAGGCATCCAGGTGCCAAAGGGGTTGCTAGGACCTGTTGCCTTGACTGGAGGGTGCCAGGAGGCGACCGCCAGACATCGGGTGGAGGCATCACGGCATGTGCCAATTTGAGATGAGGCGAGATAAAATCGTAAAAGCAGAGCGGGGAGTCGGGATGTAGAGTAAGTCGGGTAAACCCTAGCGTGTGGAGAGGAGCTCCGCCGTCGCCGGTAAACCTCTGTCGCCTCTAGATCCGGTAAGGCTCCGTTGCCCTCAACCCTCCACCTCCATCGTCGGCTCGTCGCCACCTCCGTCGCCTCCACCTCCGTCGTCAGCTTGTCGCCACCTCCGTCGCCTCCACCGCTAGCGGTGCTGCGCCGCTGTTGCAGCTGCACAGCAGTAGCACCGGAGGCGGTGGAGGCGAGCTGCACAGCAGTAGCACTGGAGGCGGTGGAGGCGACGGAGGTGGAGGGCCTAGAGGCGACGGAGGTGGTGGTGAGCTGCTGCTGCTGCAATTGGTTAGCCTTGGAGGTGGAACCAAGGTATTGGACCGAAGTGGCGAAGTGAGGATTGGTGAAGCGCTGAGCAGCAGATGCTGATGATTGATGACACTAGATGACTAGAAATGCACCCCCCTTGTGGGCTGGGCTTCTGCTCCCCTTGTTTGGTTGCCTAACTGACGCCTAAGCGTCCAAGCACCCCGGAGGTGACTCGCCTCGTCGGGGTGCCATGATAACCATGATCCAGACATTAGTGATTGATTCAGTGTCGTAATTACTCAGATGATCATGGGCAGCGTAGATTGCTCAGCCAAGGTCATAATTTTACAAGGTGTGGAAAGCAGGAGGGTAGCAACCAAACAAACAAGAGGCTCGCCCATGGACCGTAGGGATGACCGGATGAGGTAAATTCAGTGAGGATAGCAACAAAACAGGACTTTAAGTCCGTAAGACAACTGTTCGTTAGAAAAATTAATCCAATACCTCTTCACCGAAGGCATCGAGATAGGGGGATGGCCAAAATGCAAGACGAGCAGATCGCTGCAACAGGATTGTTGTTTTCTGCACAGAACATATATCAAAATTGAAGAAAATCATACTGATATCAGCAAGAACAAGAACAGTATATTAATGACAAAAACTTCATTGGACGAGTTATGATCTAACACATACCCTCACCAAAAGAAATATGCCAACACTAGCACCACATTGAGATGCATGGCTCAGGCATTTACCAGTCCTGCACAGAATAAACAAAATATAGGCTAAGCATTGACAAATTGCAGCAGAACCAGCGCTAGTGGAATAGGAACTAGAAGAACCAAAACACTATCACCTGCAGCATGGTTTCCAACTAGGCGAACATAGTTTGCCGCAAAGCAAACATAATGCCGGTTCATCAGGCACTGTACCACAATCAGGGCATTGCATCTTGATATATCTAGTGGGAAAAACAGAAAGTTATTAGCTAGAAAACAAAGTCTATTTTCTGAAGACACTGACCCCGGGGGGGGGGGCTTGTGCACAGCAGCCCAAAAAAAAAGAATAGAATTCCAGCTTGGCAGGTTGAAAGTAAACCTTTCTAGGAGAACTTGGTAGACAGGTGGTAATTGCATCAGCCTAAATGGGACTGCAGGGGTAGAAAAGAGGACGCCTCTGTATTTATGGGATCTGTAGTCTTCACAGAAATGTTGAGACCATTTTAAGGCGAGCATATGTACAGATTCATCTTGGAGAACCAGGTCCAGTGACTGAATCTGAAACAGGTGTTCCAATTCTCTTATCCCATACATCTCCAATGCCAGCGAAGAACTGCCCTCTGTTGTGCTGTTATTCAAGTAAAGATGTGATCCTTCCCAGATATTGAAACTGTCATATAAGGGTGCTGAGGAAGATGATCTTAGCAGCTCCAAAAGCAACGCACATCTACGAAGATAAGGATACGTCAATCTCGAACCATATCTTTTGGATGACAAGAGGGATTGATGTACTTGGATACAAAATATTCTCTAGCAATATCATATCCTGACATTGTCTGGCAAACATCATTAATAAAGCAGTCACGGAAGCTTGATCTGTCAAAAGTTTCTTCTTTATAGCATGTTACCAGGGCCTACAGCACAATGCATGCAGTAATATGTCATAAAGTAATACAACAAACAGACAATATGCAAGTCACGGAGAAGGCAAAAGAGCATACCTGAATGACACAAACAATATAGAATAGATGGACAAAAGGGATGAAGAATTCGGTGGATGTTAGAAATTGAACAGGTAGACAGAAAATTGCCAACATCAATGAAGAAAATGGATCTTGAGCAAGGACTGGATCCGCACATTGTTTCCAAAATTGAATGTCAGGAAAGACCCCGCCCTCGCTGGCTGGGTCAACCATAGTTGGCAAAGTGCCTGTCAAAAATGAAAATGTCAGAAAAATGATACCTAAATATGATATGTTCCATTACATATTTGGACAAATGATGGACATGAAATATATAGAGTGATTCAAGTTTTCTGTAAAACAAGAATCCAAGTCAACAAAACTAATTTTATAAGTGCATCATACAAGTTAACCAGCTATGACATTTTGGCTTATTGAGACCATACACTTTATCATGATATACCTATCAGAAGTGGAAGTAGGAGGATACTAAAAGTATACATGGGAAAAAATCTAAGATGTAGGAAAATATATCAAACATAAGGGGGGTAAAGTGTGCACTATATACCTTTTCGCTTAGTAGCATTCAGAAGATCTTTATCACCAGAAATGCCAGAGCAAACAGACCCGGCTAATAGTTGGACACCTTCAAATCTCAGAAGAACTTCAAGGCAATTCAAATTACGTGCAGAGTGAGCAACACGAAATAATAGAGACAACATGAATCCACTCGATGAATTCAACTCGTTGCGCAAAGATTCTAAGCAAGTCTTTGACTCAGCAGAACAGCTTGCCATTCTACCGCGTGAAGCGATTTCTGTAGATACCACAGAGTACCTAAGTGTATCCCAGAGAAACAAGGACGGGTTTAGCCTTTCAGATGCTGAAAAACTGCTGTGGCTACGAGGATAGTAAAGCATAGCCAATCTTCGAAGGGAAGGATCTAGAGCTGGCTCTGTAGTGTCGTTAACCTTCCCAGATAAAGCTTTTAAAAACTTGCTTTGTCCAACAATTTTTCCGGCACTTTCAAGAAGTGACAGTGCACGAGGAAACTGTAAGTTACTTATAGTCACATCTGATGTAGTTGTAGCAGATTCAGATGGCATGGTTTGAACAAATGGCATCACATTCCTTGAAGTTTTCTTAGAGAAATCAGGTGATGCTGGAAGAATAGAATTTGCAAATCTGCGACACACTGGACACAGCAACTCTCCCTGCACAAAGCAAAGGTGTAAACACAGAACTAACCAGAAAGAAAGAAAGAAAGAAAATTATTAAATGCATAGATAGAAAATACCAAATCAGGATCGACAATATGACCACCTTCAAAACCAAGTCTCCTGATATATCTGTAAAGAAACACAAGTGTGACTTGCAGCAAAGAGATTGTAGGTTGAATCAACATAAGTGTTAGCAGCCAAGCATGAAACATAAAGACACTAACTCATGTAGGCTCCTAAAAGGCTAAAAAATGTTAGGTACATATTTCAAGCTGTGAGCAGGCATCGTAGCAAAGTGAACAACTAATTAAAGAGAAAATTCCTTATATGGCACTGAAAGCCCCCATCTTCCCTGATTTGTGCCGCTCCAGTAGGTAGGTTTCCTTCTAAGCCACCGGGTTTCAGATTCTTGCCCTTTCCCGCCACCTCAAACACACACACACACACACCCTTTTGTCTCTCCCACCCAAGGTCCACCGCCTCCCTAGGGTACGCCATTGCCGACTAAGTCTACTGTCCATCAGCCAGATCTGATCGCCACCTCTACCGCCGTGTGCACCGTACTGTCCACCTCTACCGGCCCAAACCTGCACAGTTGTGTATGAGGGAGGACCAGAGCTCCAGATCTAGCGGCACTAGACCTGGGGGAAAAGAGGGTGGTGGCATCTGTGGCTGCGAGGCTGACATCCTCCGTCAATTCCCATCCTCGCGCTGGGAAGGGGAAGAGCCCATGCTCAGCAGATACCGAGTACAGCAGCTTGGCCAGTGCAATGGTGTTCAAGGACTCGTCAGGATTCCCATTAAAACCCAGCACCACACAAAGGGCACAATATGAAGTATTTTATTTCCTATTTGAATTACGTGAGAATGAATTCAAAGGAATTGAATGGAAGCCGTACAGCATACCTTTGTTTCAAGGAGAACAAATATCGATCATGGCATTCTTGATGTACAGCATGTCCACAAGAAGAGATGTGGATGCCATCACAATCAACAGGACCAAATCTGTTTCTTGTTGTTACTGAAGCAGAAGATTTGGAGGCTACATCATAGAGAGAAGAATGGCGATGTTTTCTTGAAAGACAAGTAACATATGTTCCCAGCACAGAATGTTTGGGGTTTCTGTTTTTCTTGGAGCCAACTGTGGGATTTGAAGTAGACAGTGTCTGCTCACCATCTTGAATGTGTGCATTGCTGGATCCAAACAGATCATTTATAATAGACTCATATATGTCAGCCTCAATTGTCTCAAGAGAGAGTGTCATCTGCATTGCTGATGGTATGTCCACTTGGGAAAGATGCTATATATCTGATCAGTGGATGTTGCTCATTTGAGAAATCAAGAAATGCATCAACTTCCATGGTGTCTAAATCAAAAGAAGGATCTACTGTTGTATTCTGGACAAGTTCCCCTGAACTACAAGAGACAGCACCCGAGGAGTCAGTCGATTCTTCTCTTCTGATGGACCTAGGTGTCCTGTTTGATTGACTTGGATTTTCCCAGGATGGATTACCCATCTCAACAAAAGATGCAAGCCGAGATTTCTGGATTATAGAACAAATACATAAGCATATATTATAGCACCAACATACAACGTCATACTAACAAATTTCTAATTAGCCGTGTTGGCGTGCGTTTTCGTAACAGGTCAGAAAAAGGTGGTTTTAAGTTATCAAAATATTACAGAGGGCGATTACTACTTCATGTAGCTATGAAGCATCATTGCATAAAGCAAGTCAGCAGGTCAGCAAGTCAGTCAACTCAAGGACTATTACTTTCAAAAAAAAAGTCAAGGGTTATTACCTGAAGAAGAATCAGATAACACAGTGGACTTTTGGAATCTGTGTCCCGGCATAGAGAGCAAACCGGTAGTGACTCCTCAGAGGAGACACCAGTTGAACTGGACACATCACGCTCGGACATTGGAACATCATGTCCTTCATTTCCTGATGACTTCATACTTTCAGCAAATTTTGACTGTGCTGCTCTCATTTTCGCCTAAGACACACACAATCAGAGCAGAAACTAGTGCTTAGAATCTATAATAATGCAAATGAGGAAAGGTCAAAATCAACAAGTAAATTAGCAACCTAGGAAAATCAAACTGTAGATTGATTAACAAGGACCAAAAAATAAATTTAACAGCTAAACAATGAAACTACAGACCTAGCATTTCTATATTAAAGAAAATCGATCTACTAGCCCAGGTTTTGTAAGCCCATCCAACAAAGACCTTATATTTCACTAAAGCTGGAATTTGGGATGGCTTGAGAATATAATTAAACTAGGTGAACTTCTTAAATTAGCTCTTACCATAATTGCAGCTTGGCGTTGGCGCTTTTTTTTTTTTTCTATTGAATCTGAAGAAGATCCTAAACTTTGCTTGGCACTGGTGGTATGATCTGGAGTGGATGGGACTATATGTGGCCCCATTTGTCTTAATGCAGACATGCACTCCTTACTTAACTTCGCAAATCTCTTTAACAAGCTCTCAATTAGAGATGGAATATTGCAGTACTTCGATCCAGAAAATGTTATATCATTCTCTTCCTTGTATTTGTGCATTAATGAAACAAGCAAGGTTAACATGCTTTCATTCTTTACTTTCTCAGCCTCTGGGGCAACTAGTTCAGTAGAGTAGGTCAATACGGGAAAAGCCTCTTCTGCGTATGATGACAAGACAACCCATGATTCATCATCATGCTGCACTATATCCATGCCATATTGATTGGCATACATTTGAGACTCTGATTCACATATGTCTAGTGCCAACCAAAGCAGGTGCAAACCCGTCACAAGAACATTGTCAGGGGCACGTGATATCGATGATGCATCACTGTAAACAGCATAAAAGAGAACTGCACGAACAATTTGAAGGACAGCTTTGGAGGTTGCTACTTTAGAAATAGTGCGCAAGGGGCTAAAAACATGAGTCCATTGAGGTAGCTGAGCATTAAGAGCAGAAATTTTGCAAAAACGGTAATATCTCTCCTCAGCGATTTGTAACTCCCTGGAATTCCAACGGGATAATACAAGTCCAATTCCTTCCAGAATGCTTTATGGCTAATATACTTACCCTGTGATAACATTTGCTGTTATCATGCATTTAAAGATAATAGAAAATTGCTGAAGTGTGTAACATAATCTGAAGGATTAAAACCTGCTTCATGCCAGATGGATTAGAATAAACTGCGAGTGAATCCAGAACGTTTTGAAGTTGGTCACTTGCTGAAAGGTCACGGGGAAGGGACTTTATAATCTGGCTATGGGTGGCATCTCCAACAGCCAACTTATAAATTAATTCTCTCTTCAAGTTATCTGCTGTGGAAAGCCCACAAAATCTGCGTTCTTTGACTAGTTGTATGAGAAAAGTTAGCATTTCTTGCATCAGAACTGACTCATACCTGAAAATGGCATGCTGTCAGAGCCTAATTTGGCACAACAAATTCAACCTACACTTAACAAAAAGTTCAGGTAAATGATTATTCTGTGTAGCTGAAGAAAATTATGAGAGAAAAATGCACAAGTAGCAGCTAAGAAAGAAAGAAAATGGCATTTCTTTAAAGGCTGTTGTATGCACATATGACAATACAGAAAAAAAATGTTGACCTGAACATCAGTCAAGTGTGCAACTGAAAAAGTCAACACAGTAAACACAAACAGAGTATCCAAATGTCACAGCATGTGTACCAAGCTGTTGCTGTGTACCAAGCTGAGTACTATCCTTAACCACAAAAGCACAAACAAATGAAAACGGTTGTGATTTTTCCTTACTAGTAATGACAGAAAATAGATTGATGAAGAAAACTGCCCACAAGACCAAAAGAGGAAACAAGCAATACATAATTACAGAAAAAGTACAATGATGAATGCAGAGTGAAAGGTCATTTCAACTTCTGTGATCATGGTATTAGTATACCTTCGCTTAGTGAGTAGAGACAGAAACAGAAAGTGATTGTAATAACCCCACAAAGCTACATACATGTATGTAGCACCAAAAGTTGAAAAAGCAATACATGACAGAAATAGATGTTGTCACTTGACATATCATGATAAAGCAACTAGGGACTTACTCATTCTGTTCTGCCAGATCCAAAGATGTATAATTGGACAAACCAAATCTCTCTTGAATGGTCCTCACAAAGATCTCTGGAGAAGATAGGGCAGCACAGCATTGAAGCAGAAACAAATCCGACTCCAAACTCTGTTCAAGCCTGGAAAGAGGGGGAACAATATAACTTCAAGCCTATCAGTTCAATAAAAAAAATCACTTAAGGTAACCTAGAAATTACCATTGCACAGAGCGGTAAAACTCAGCACTCAGTATAGCTGCATCACCATTCTTACGCCACATTCCAGCACGCACTTGTGCGCAAAACACTCTCACTCTTAATGGATGCTCCATCACAATTGAAGCAAACCCATAAGGCTCACAACCTCTAAGTACCTGAGGAAAGAACTCATTGGACTGCACAAATGAACATTCCTCTGGCTTGGTATCCTCTCCAAAACATTTCTTCATTGCCCTCCGCAGTAGTGAAGAAAGCATACGGTGTAAAGGAATATGAAAAGATGTTTCTTGTGAACTGACATCAAAGACAACATGAGGCCAGTCTATTGTGTTGAGTATACCTAGTTCCTCAATTCTTGAATCTGGATGAGCATACAAAAGGCTGCTGTCAGTCAGGGTATAAGAAATGGCGTTCTCAGAGTGCAATCGTATATCTGTTGCGTTACTATTTTCATGCATCTTTCCTTTGCCTGTCATGTTAGTAGCCTGAGGCATCCCTCCTTGATCAATCTGCATCATGTTGTCCAGCTCTTGCACAGAAGAACTAAATGCCTCAGGATAATCTGCATTGTCATTTGATTGGGATCCTTCATGTACCTTGACGCCCACCTCACCAATCTTTGTATTAGATCTGTCCTTGTTAGAAGTCAAAGTATCCTCAAGCAAAGCCATAGAATTGCGAGAATCACTGCTACTAGCATCGAGGGAGGACAACTTGCTCCTCAGAGCCATATCAGGTTCTAGCCAGCTTTCGACAGCTTTCAGGCACTGGAGAATTAACCAGGCGGCAGGTGATGGCAATTCAATGATCGAAGAACTGTCTCTGCTACTTAAATTGCATATTGAGTTCTCCTGTGAGACCCTTCCCACTTTTGCATGCCGCTGATTCTCAGCACTTTCCATGCCTTTTATCACAGTGGAGCAAACAGTAACATCAGTTGATTCTTGTTGCTCAGGAGGAGAAAATGCTCCCCTCATCAGAAGATTCTGGACAATTCCAAGATAATGTCCCAGCACAAAAGGCGCTGATAGATTCTCATTCTCATCTTCAGCATGAGTACTCGTCACTCTTTTCTGAGGGTCCATTCCTTGCACTAGTGACAAGAGCTTAATCCATGACATTGATAAATCAGGCCTCTCATAAGCAACATACTTAGAAACCTCCTCATGACTCAGGACATAGCGTGTATCTTCCAATAATCTAATAGTAGCATCATATAAATTTGCCCATTTGCTTGTCTGCAAATAACAAGGAGAAAGACTTCTCGTGACAATATGAAATCACATTACAATACACGAATCACAATACATTAATTGATCTATACATAACGGCAGAAGACCCGAGTGAAACGATTATAAGCTTCATAAATAATAAGCTACCTACCAGCCAGTCTTGTCTATCAATCTCTCTGAGACCCATGAGCGTAATATGTTGATACAGATTTATCAGAATCCAACAAGGGTATTTTCCTGAACTGTCAACTGTTCAAACATTCCCCGTTATCCAAGTGACTATGCTACTTGTCTTTCTTTTTCTTGTGCATAATTTAAGAGATGCTAAGCAGTAGGCACACTAATGTTTGATGGCAAGTCAACATACTCAGGGTTGATGCTATATTGTTATTATATCATTAACGAGAAAAAATAAGAGAAATACGGCAAGCACAAGATGTACCAACAGCTTTGACCAATGAAGCCATTATACTCGAAAGGTAACGTCATCAGTACACAGTAGCTGGGTCAGCATAAGCATGTAACTTTTTGAGCTATAGAAAGAAGAAACCAAGCATACCTGTAAACGACCATCCTCGCCAATGCAAGAAAGAAATAGATCTGTCAAACATCCAAGAAGAACTTCCAACAAATTCACCTCACGCACAAGCCTTGGAGTCAGTGTAGGCACAGTGAATATTTGCACAGAAAAAGCTGGCACCAGTGGATAATCCTCCAGCAGTGAATCATTGCACCCCTTAATAATTTCACCAAATGTAACAGGATAGTAGTGTACAAGAACTTTGGCAAACTCATACTTAAAAATCGGTTCACTGATAAGCTTCAATAGCAACTCATGCAATTTTTTCACAGCTTTCTTGTCCAGCACCCTTTCGGCCCTCGTCAATGCATCTAATAGATCTGGGCATTCACGGATCCTTTGGGACACAAAACTAAGAAGGCTTTCACTACGTGTGCAGAACTCAAGCAGCATGTTAGCAACAGAGGTCGTCAACTCTTCGGCAACCCACTTGGATGAGCTACCATCATCACCGTTTGCACGGGGCGGACCTTCCACCAGGCATATCCTCTCCTTCCAAAACTGAAAGAGCACATCCAGCACGGGTCCTACAGAACTTGTGAGCTCCTCCGGGAGAGGCTTAATCTGCTCAGCCCCCTTGTGCCTTGAGCAGAACCCTTCGCGCTTCCAAGCAGTAGCATCCCCACAGTCACAACATCCACCACCTGTATACATGATGGAGTAATCATGATCCTTGTGATTACCATTCTGGAAGCACGGGACACAGATTGCACATGTGGGATCATGCTCGCAGGTCCGGCAGCGGTAAGCAAGATCATTCTGACCCCAGACAGCCCCACAGACAGCACGCTCTCCTGCAGAGCTATGCTCCAGGTCATCAAGTATTGCTTCTGGCTCATTGTTAAACATCGTCCACTGCAACCAAGACAAACTCTCGCTGTAGGCATCGCTGCTGCTGCTGCTGTCTCCATCCTTCTTCGAGGCCTTCCGGGTCTCCAATAAATCAGTACCTGCTGACAAGATGAGCACTGCGATATCAGGAATCTGCTCCTTGTGCTCCTCCAAGTACAGGAGTAAGCCTTCTTGGTGTTCTTGCAGCCGTTCTTCTGGAATTCCATATAGGATCAGCTTCTGCAGGGGGACGACAATGCCGGTCCATTAGCAAAGTTCACAGCTTTTGCAAACACTTCTATTAGCCTTACTGAGTCGATGAAATTTCCTATAAAGCAAATTTCCAACCAGACAACTGATTCCGTTTAACCCAGTCAATTAACACGCCCAATGCTGAAGAAATCTCCCATTCCCACCTTGAAAAATCACAAGAAATTGACGCATTCCCCCAAACAAAAAGATAGGATGGAAAAACACCGAAGTGCCATCCACGACTCGAATACAATTCACAAAACTTGCACAACAACTTTTTCCCAATTTGTGTCTCCTAGCCTCCCCAGAAAAATTTCACCAAAAGAGTATCCTGCCTCGCAGCTCCCCAGATTCCATTTCGAACAGTAAACACACCAATCCAGGCACCACCAACGCGAATCTCAAGCTCCACGAACCAATAGGAACAAATCCCCACCGCCCCGTCAAATCCCCATCGCTCACAACACCAAAAACCAATCCATCCCCACGAAAGGAAGAAAAAAAACAGCAACGCCACGGGTGGGTAGTACTGTAGTAGGAGGGATGAGAGAGACGCACTTGCTCGATGCGCTCCTGCGGCGACATCTCCGGCGGCGCCTCCTCGCCGGCGTCGATCCCGGCCATGGCCCGCAGCCAGTGGGCGCAGCTCCAGTGGCCCGATCGCCCGCCCCCACGCCCCAGCCTCACCGAATCGAACCACAATCCCCTCAAGAAAAAAAAAACTCTTAAATCACACGAAATCCCACACGAGCAGAGATCCCGCGCCGGGAACCCAGAACCCTCGATCAATTCGGTCACGGTTCGATTCGATTCGATTCTAGTCGACGACCCCCGCGCGCTCCTCCTCCCGTGATTGCTCGCTCTGCTTGACTGCTTCTCGAGGCCTGTCGGGGAGCGAGAAGAAAGAAATATTTTAACTCTATCGCGATGCGGGTTATTTATAGCTATCCAACCGGGAGTGGGCGAACGAAGGGGCTCGAGACTACGGATTCGTGCAGGTTTTTCTCTCGTCTTTTTATCCCCTCTCGATGGCGGTGGGCCGGTGGCGGCTTCGTGGTGGATCAGCGTAGCACGGTGGGATGCCGTGCTTACCCCGATGAGGCGGCGTTCTCTCCCTGGATGGTGGGGCCCACGAAGGGCAACTGCGTGCGGGACCACGATGGCGGTGAGACGATGGTTGAGGTGCATATGTTGCGGGTTGTTACGTCGGCCTCGTTTCACTGGAGATGGGGCCCAGGTAGAAGTGACTCGCCGGCGGCTCTGCCTTGGCGGTCCATGTCAGTCGCAGCGCTATAGGCGTGCTCTGCTCTGCTCAAATACATTTCGTGGAAAACAAATATTTCGACCATATCCGATAAATAAAATCGACCGATAAATTGATTTAATTTAAATTTAGAAAAATTATCTTAGAGTTCTTTAAAATTAGTATTAATATCCTTTTGACATATGCCAAAAATTTTTTTGAAAAATCAAATTTGTGTGGCGTTTTTAGCAAAACCAAATATATATATAAATAGAAAAAGAAAAAAATAAGGCAAAATAGTCGGTAATTTCTGATTTAATTGAGCTGTCAAATCATGTTATAAATTTTGAAAAATTTTGTGCGGGGTCCCGACACAGAGCTAATGATATTGCAAAATTTTCAAATGATGATCACACCTATAGATTTTTGTAAAATTTTGATAATGCTACTGTCTTTGTATATGCTCTTCTATTTTTTATTACTAAATAGAGTCTAATATTTCTAGAACTTTTACTACATGATCCTTTGGGCACTGTTTATGATACCATTAAAATTTTAAAGTATGATCAAACTTGTAATTTTTATAAAAATCTGGCGGTGTCTCTATTCCTTTTTATTAATTGTTGTTTTTGATTTTCCAGAAGTAATAATTGAATTAAAAAATTATTGAAATTTCTCTAAGGTGTTTTGTACATTTTTCTTATTTTTTGGGCCTTTACCAGGATTTTACAAATTTTTCAGCATTTTCTACGAGTTTTCTTAAATATGTCGACTTTTGATGCAAACGGTCTAAAATCTATCAAAAATTGTTAAAATCGGTTGATTTTTTTTTTGGCCACTGTTTGACTACTGAGTTCAAAATGCTTGACTTTGCAATTTATTCAGTTTCTACCTATTTTCAATGAAAATCGATACCAACGGAGTGGAGATTTTCAAGCTTGGTTCGGTAATGTAAACTCTAGATGTGAGTATCTCTACAAGTTTGGTAGTTTTGACGATTTCAAAGGTTAAAAAAAAAGAAGTTTGGTAAATTTTACTAAACTATAGCGACGTTTGCAGACAACTTTGGACGATACAGATTTTTCAGTTAATGCATCACCCGCCATCGTTAATTTTGATGCCTTCTCTTGGAATTTACAGGGAATAACTGGAATGTTTGTTGGTCCATTCTGCACAAAAGAAGAATAAATGAGCACACCACCAAGAAACGCAACTCCCAACAAGTTGTGGATGTGATTTTGTACAGTTGACGATACAGGTGCAAGAGATCGAACGCTCAATCACGGTTGTCAAGGAACCTTCTTTGGGTGAAAACGACGTGATGAATCATCGCCGATCTTTCGGTGAAAAATGCGCCCGCCTGCTCTGCTTTGGGCGCGGGACTGGCGCTGGCGGTGGGTGGCTCACAAGGATTGTAATCTTGATATCACTCTAAGTATCGTTCGTGTCTGGAAAAATAAGGTAGTGTTTAATTGAGTGGATAAAGGTGGATAGGATAGGGTGATCTCTGAATTTGAAGTCATTTTTTATTTGGTTGAGTGGATGAATGGGATATGAATATCCTGTTTCTTGGAATATTCCATCAATATACTGGATAGAGTCATCCCCAAAAAATACTGGACGAGCTCATCCAGTTTGTTGTATTAAGAGGTGAACTCGTTCAAATTCAAATTTCGTCAAAGTGTACTCAGTCAAATTCAATTTTTGGTTAAAATGTGGTCAAATTTTATTCAAAAATTCAAATTTTAGTCAAATTTTGTCAAAAAAATCAAATTTTGTCCGAAAATTCAATTTTCAATGATATTTTCTCCAAAATTCAAATTTTGTTCAAAAATTAAAATTTGGTCCAAAAATTTAAATTGTGGTCAAATTTTATCCAAACATTTCAAAAAGTTCAAATTTTGTCTAAAAATTCAAATTTTGGTTAAATTTTGTCCAAAAATTTCAAACCGAAATTCAAAACCTTGATTACAACTAGCTCATCCATCCACCCAACCAATTAAAAAATTGGCTCATCCTTATCCACCCAACCAAACAGTCACCTGGATGATTCCATCTCATCTAGACTGGATGGCTATATTCCATCCAACCTCATCCAGACAACCAAACGCACCCTAAAATCTCAACGAGATCTCGGTATTTTAAATAAATTATGGCCAAAATACAAAAATAGAATTTAAATTCCGGTTTTTCCACTAGTATAGCCGAGATCTCGGCGGTTTTGCTGAGAACTCGGCAATTTTGGACGGGGTGAAATCCGGTCGAAACTAAATCAAAAAATTAAATTTTTTTTGGAGATTTTTGACACATTAATGATGTTTCCATAAAAAATTGAGAAAATTATAAAGCCTGTGGAATTTTTAAAAATTCAAACATTGCTAGTGTACTGATAAAACACTAACCGACAATTTTGAACCGAATGAAACATGAAACAAACCACATTAGAAAATTTTGAAATTTTTTTGCATGGTTGTGATGCATCACTAATGTTCTCATAAAATTTTCAGATGATGATCGAGCTTCATGAATTTTTAAAAATTCAAGCAGTGCTACTATATTGATAAAAGTTTTACCGACAAACTTCAACCAAATGAACAATGGTACAAATCATGATAGAAAATTTTAAATTTTTTTTAGATGGTCCTGATTTATCATTAATATTTTTATAAAATTTTTATCTGATGATCAAGCTTCAAGAAGTTCTAAAAATTCTAATAGTGCTACGTCCTCACAAAAACCTAATGATTAATACATATATTTGCTTTAGCAAAAAAATGTTTAAAAATTTTGAAAATTTTGCATAAGAGCTATAAGGAAATTTTTAATATTTCATAAAAATTTTAAACCATGATCACACTCCACTAAATTTATAAAATTCTTACAAGTACAGTGAACCATTTATGTTCTCTCTGTTTTTGATTTTTGAAATATAACAAATAAAGTTCAATACATACATAGATTTGATTGAGCAAACAAAAAAGTTTAAATTTTTTAAAATTTTATATAATATTACTGAGTCAATTATTAATCTCTCATAAAAAAATTTGTCGGCGCTTGGAGAATAGGCTCCTCGCCGAGCTTACTTGTTGATTGAGGGATCAACGAGCCCCTTTTTCCGCGGAGGGCTAGCGTTCGAAGAAGGCCGTGCAAGGAGGTCGAGCTACCGAAGAGAGAGGCGAACAAGAGGATTTTTATACTGGTTCGGCCCTCTCACGATTGAGATAACAACCATATGTTCAGTGTGTTCTTTGCTTGCTATCTGGGTGCTTACAAGGGCCTAGTAAAGCTTAGCTTTACATATGCTTGATTACAAAAGAGAGTGGATGTTTCTATGCTTGTACATACTCTTTCTGATCTAGCATGCGTGCTTTCTGTTTTCTGTCCGTCCTTTTGGCGTGTTCTGAAGAGTTATTTATAGGTGTTTAACGATGGCTACATCCAAATGTCACGCCCTTACGTGTCCTTGCGTGGCAGCAACTATCTCTTAACTCTACGTGTCCTTGCGTGGCAGCAACTATCTCTTAACTCTCGCCACGCGGCGTCGTGGATGTGATGGGTCTGAATCGTGACGTAACGGCTATCGCATTAGCCGCCACGTCGCCTTTATAACCCGAGCATGACCTTTAAGGCCGAAGGTCATGCTCGGGGATCTTCCTTGGTCCTGGCCGACCTTGGCCGCCAGCCCGAGCTACCATGCTCGGAAGACTAAGCCGCATACTCGTGGATGGGTATGGTCAGCAGTCGATCCGTTCAAGGATCTTCTTTTAGGACGACATCAAAGGGAAGTATGGTCGGCTGAAGAAGGGCTGCCGGGGCTCGATGGTTCTTATGGTAATTTATCCAATCCCCGATAATTTTGAATCATGATCACGCACGAGAAAATTTATAAAATTCTGATAATGTTATTGTCCCAATTATGTTCATTTGGTTTTGATTTTTTAAAGATAACAAATGAAGTTCAATTATTTTGAAAATTTTTATGTATAATTCTACACTTCTTAGGATGGTACCATAATTTTTTCACATCAAGATAAAGCATGTAAATCTTTATAAAAATCTGATAGTGTTTGTACAATTTTTAAAAAATGCTTCAAAAAATGGTTTTTCGACAAATTATCATGGAAGATCACTTTTTCCAGGGTAATTGACCTAAATCCGATCAAATCTGGATATTAAACTTTGAATTCCGAGCTCAAATCCCAAGATACCGGACGGTAAAGGCGAAATCTTGCAAAAAAAGAGATTAGTGTAGTAAAAATTTTTTGAATTTTTGAATTCAGCCTATAATCAAAATTTTGTCCAACTCTGGAGAACAAGATCTCGCGAAATCTCACTGAGATTTTTAACCTTGGTGATTCACGCATGGATCGGAGGACATGAAGATAGGAGTTGAACCATTACTTAATTCACTAATCACTGCTTCCTCCGTTTCGTAATACATATCATTCTAGTTTTAAATTTTTATCTCTAAATAGATGTTATTCTACAATTTTGAGACAATTGTTAGCCTTTTTTTCTTTGCATATCCCTACCGTTTATTATTTTCAATGTTATTTATTACTGTATAATAGAGTAACATATAATATCCAAGATCAATAACTGAGTTAACGAATAAGAGCAATTTAGTTAGTTCTATATATATACATTGGTTGAAGCGCAAAATTCCAAAATATCAGTACTAACTACTTCAATGGCTCGTGTAGATTGATCGATGGCTCCTCTTGCATGGAGGGCCCTATACTGACGACGATCGAAGCTAGCTAGCTGTTCATTGCTTCCACCTTTTTCTTGCCTATTCCTTGTATCCAAGTAATAAATAACACGTGGACGATTGTACATGGGACAATCTTTGGTGGTAGTTTACTTTTGGCCAACAGACCATCGGTAGTTGGTTACCAAAAAGAAGATAGAAACACCACTCAAAGTGGAAAACAAAAGTAACTCTTGATTAACCATAGGAATACGCCGCAAATGCAGTGGCTAAAAGCAGACAAAGCATGCATGGGACAACATCACGACAATAACTTCTATGCATTGTCAAGGACAAACAGAAAAGCAGCTACTTAAAGCAAATCAAAAGATAAATAATCACTATTTACTTTTTATTTATACTTTAATAATCATGTAACTTAAAAAAAACACGAAAGCACCTCTCTAAATCTTTGCCACTGAATTTGAATGAGGTGCAATTTTAACTAATAATCTAACTTGTCTTGGGATTTTAGAAGCACCACCCCGGAAGCATCGTTTTCCTTGCTTAAGTGCAAATTCTAAGCTTCTTTCTCCGTCTCGATTGGAAAAACTTGTTTGTTTTATGTGACTTTAGGTGTAGAAACCAAATAAGCCTAAGCTCAAGCCTAAACAAACTCGAGCTCGCTTTGTTTAGGCCGAGTTGAATGAGGATGGTAATTTTTAAGTAAATAATAGTTAAGTTGTAAAATAGTACCAGGGAAGTGGGATTTTTAGAAGCTCGTACCACCCAGAAGCATCATTTTCCTTGCTTCTCGCGTAGTGCAAATTGGGTTGAAGCTTCTTTTCTCCGTCTTCTTTGGAAAAATCTTATTTGTTTGACTTATGACTTATAGAGGTGTAGAAGCCAAATAAATTTAAGCTCAAATCTAAACAAACTGAGCCTAAATCTATTGCCACACTCGTGCAATAACTATATCAACTTGTCTTGCACATTGTGTAAGCATCTAATTAAACCACTCCTATATGTTTAATGAAGTTTCAAGAATTGGTGAATATTGTGTAACCACTTGATAGTACCTGCGCAGAACTCTGATAATACCCGACACACAAGGTGCCAAAGTTCCCAACCAAGAACCAACTCGTCAAATACTTGGAGAGAGAGAGAGAGAGAGAGTACGAAAGCACACGGAGCTAGCAGGTCTCACCATTTACCAACCTTGGCGAAAGTGTAGAACCTTTTTGCTAGCTCGGAGACAACCAACGTATCTACAAGAAGGAAGCGTGAAGCCACAACAAAATGCTCTCTAATAATGCTCCGGGCGTGGCCCAGGGTTTGTTTCGAGAAGATGTAGTTTTAAAAAAAAGAATAAGGCTTTGTTTAGAAGCAATGTATTTTCATAGTTTCTAGGTAATACCATGGTTTCTAAGAATTCTATAGTATTTTATACCATGAGGTGTTTGGTTACCATGTCAAAAGCTCTGTATTAAAAACCATGGTTTGGTAGATACCATGGTATTTTTAGAGTATTTGAAACTCCACTCCAACCCAAAGTTTTCAAGGTTTTGACTAGCTTCTTGTCTATTTTCACTCAAATACCATGGTTTGTGATGTTGTATCCAAACAGTTAGTAGTTCCAAAAAATACCATGATTTTAAAGGAGTTTAGTAAAACCATGGTATTCATGACAAAACAATTGCAAACCATAGTATACCAAAACCATAGTTTTGAAATACATTACTTTCAAACAGGGCCTAAGGGCTTGTTTGGCAACAAGGTTTTTTTTCATAGTTTCGAGACAAAACCATGGTTTTAGAGAAAAACTCTGTTTTAGAAACCAAGAGGTGTTTGGTAGCCCTTCAAAAAACTCTGTTTTCAAAACCATGGTTTTCACAAAACCATGGTTTTTTCTCTGTTTTGGAAACTTTGGTCTTGGGCAAAATTTTCTGAGTGTTGGTGTGTGAGAGCTCCCAAAAACTTTGCAGCCAAACAGTTGGGAGTTCCAAGAAAAACCATGGTTTCAATGGGGTTTGGTAAAACCATATTTTTTATGCCAAGACAATTCCCAAACCATGGTTTTGCAAAACCATGATTTTACAAAACCTTGTTGCCAAACTGTTTTTTAGTTTTTTTCTGAAACTTAGCTATAGTTTTTTATAAGAGATTATTTGACAAATAATTAATTTTTCTTAGCAATAAGCTATAAAAACAGATCTTGTTCAGTTTTCAGCTTTTGAATTTTGCTATTTATATACGAATTCTAGCTTATACCAAAAACCGCTTAAAAACTAAGTTGTTTGGAAGAACTTACTAGTTTTTAGAAGTTGAAACTGTCTTAAAACCTCCAAATTTGGAGGGCCTTAGTCGTCTTTAATTTTCACCATCCTGATAGGACGAGGCACACGTAACATCAGCCATCTCCTTAAAACATACTCCCTCCCATCATAAATAAATGTGGTTTCGATCTTCAAAACAAGACTCTGACCACTAATTTCTATTATAACATTTTATAAGCCTAATAAAATTATAATATTTTGAAAGCATTTTTCAAGACTAATTTAAACATATGATTTTTATATATCGAATTTAAATATTTAAAAATATATTCACAATCAAACTGACTGCACCTATGTCCAATGTGATAACTATTTGTGATTAGAGAGAATAGTCAGCAGTAGATCCAATTATTTCTAGCTAGATTCTAGAAATCAATCATACATTAGGTATTAGCACAGACCTAGTAGGCTAATACTGCTCCAAATGGTGTTGCTTTTTCTCAAGTAGGTTGCTAGGTAGGCAACATCAAGCATTACCTATAAAACTAAAGGCGCCAATGGCAAGAGAGTCGGTGATCAGCGATGACACACATGTACATAGAATAATAGAAGTATATGTTCATTGTTTCTAGAAGACGCAGTGACACTACTAGAAAACGATCTTTCGTATCGATTCATCGATCTCGATTAGCCACGAACCGGGACTAATAGTAGTAATAGTCGGTTGTGGCTACTAGGCTAAAAGCGTGATTTTTTCGCTCACATTAGTCGGTTCGTGCCATGAACCGGAATGAAGAGAATGCTTGGCGACAACGGTAGCGGGCACACATTAGTCGGTTAGTATTCGAACCGGGACAAAAACTTTAGTCGGTTAGTTATTTAAACCGGACTGTTTTAGTCCCGGTTAGTGTTACGAACCGGTACTAAACTCATTCAACATACTTTAAAAGGAATGCATATCCTAGTCTATTCAATACACGTGGGTGGGTGGGTTGGTAGTGTCGTGTGTGGCGTGCGAGGATGCAGGAGGTTCGAGTCTTGAGTTCGTCATAATTTTTGATATCACGAAAGGCTTTAATCGTCACAGACCTTTAGTCCCGGATGAGCTGTCCCGGTTTGGCAACCGGGACTAAAGCCAGTTACCAACCGGGACTAAAGCCCATTTGTGTAGTAGTGTGAATAATATCTATCGATCTCCCAGTTGATCATTTTGTTTAGCTGATGTTCTTTCTGCCATAGAAATCCGACGTACGGCCCGGCCAGTGAGCCTAAGCACACAACAAATAAAGCTCATCTTCTTCTTCTTCTTTTCTTTTTTTAAAGAAAGAAGTTTTCCATGCTTTGAGGATTACTGATAATTGTGATGGATCAAGACACATAAGGAGTAGATGAGTATATATACAGTACATAGCACAGCTTCACAAAGAGGTTTGAATTCTGAAACGTAGACTTCTTGCATATGCGAGCATGCATGCATGGTGCGTGCGTTCTGATCTCTGTGATAGCTTAGCTGCTCGATCGAGCCATTCGCCGAACTTACAACTAATTTCCAAGTCGAAAAATTGACAGACGCGTGGCTGCTAGTTCCTGCATAGATGGTTTAATGGGGAAAAAAAATCGAGAGACATTGATGTCCTATGAACTTTCATACGGTCGTGTAGAGTTTTCTTCATGTTACCTACTAGAACTCTTGACTAACCAGACAAGACCTTAGGAGTAGGTGAAAGGGCGGCGTACATACATATGCACAGGATATTGATAGATGATGAATTATTTTTTTAATAATATTTGGAAAATAAAAAATTACAGAAATAATATACCAAAATTAAAAATTACAAACATACATCCCTGTCGCTATTCCAAATGGCGACAGATGCCTATTGCCAAACTTCTCTTCCTTTCTCCTGCACTTGCTTGGTGGAGATGAAGCTCTTTGTCGCCATTCCAATTAGCGACAGACAGTCTGTCGCTATTTGGAATGACTATAGGGAGGTATATTTGTAATTTTTAATTTCGGCATATTATTTCTGTAAATTTTCATTTTTTAAATATTATTTTAAAAAAATAATTCGATAGATGATCATATACAGGTAATCGAAATCGTTAGGGATCAGATCGAACGTTCAATATTATTCAGGTCCCGGAAGTGTCGATCGATCGACGGATCTCGTCCGTGCACGCATGTACGACCTGGAGCTTGCCGGATCATTCAACGTAATCCTGTCGTCGTCATATATATAATATTGTGGTCGAGTTGTGAAATGTCAAGGGAGAGAATCAACCAGGTTGGATATATTAATTCAGACGGACGAATGATCAAGCATCCAATTGCAAAACAGCTTTACATCGGTTAAAAAAAATTTGAGCTGATAATGTTGTTTAGGTCCAAGTCAATTACAAATATGCATACAAAAAAAAAATTGAACTGATAATGTCAGTTACATGTCCTGAATGCAATTGTTAAGTAGGCACCTGTTTCGCTTTACACTGTCACTCTGTCATTTGCCAAGGTCTTAAAAACTAAATTCTTACCATGCAGCATGTCAGCATGATGGAAATAGTTTGAATAATTGCTTAAGCACATTTGGTGCCACCTATTTTGTACAACACAACGAAGAAAGCATCAATATGACGTTGTGATTTACTTTTGTTAATTTCTTATAACCAGATTATTAGTGTAAAAATCTAATTAGAATAAAAATATATTTATGATGAAGACATTTGGACTTCACGGAATCAAAAAGTAGCAACTGAGTCAAACATGGAAGCTTGAGAGTGCGATTAGCATTATATTTAGCAGTAAGGGCTCACTACCATCATTAGGCCTTGTATAATGCAGGCATAGTTGATCGAAACACTAGAACCGATTGGAAACCTAAATTAAAAAATAGTAACTCTAGCAATTTAACCAACTATGAGAAGATGTGCAAGTTATAGGCAGCAAAACTAAGCAGGGGTCATGTTCCTGGTGTGTCCAAAACTTTTATGTTGTGTTGTATCGACTATAGAGTATCTCGCGTGTAGTGATATGCAGTAGAGTAAAAGCCTTAGTACCACACTCTCTATAGGGCAAGGTAATCATGAGTTTAGTTGAAGGCATAACTAAACTGAAATTGTATACACGACAACAATTCCATTCACATACTGTATGAACACAGCATATAAGATCTTATTTAGGGATGAAAACGGAACGGAAACGGTCGGTAAATGATTGTTCCGTTTCCGTTTCCACATCTTTACCGTGCGGAAGCGAAATCGGGCACCTAAAGCGGATCACGGAAGCGAATGGTGGCGGAAAGCGGATCTTGAGCGGATCACGAAGCGAAAGTGGAAAATTCCACAAGAACGTAGTACATGATCACAATATACATGACCGCAAAAATAATGCAACTCATTTCACTTCAAAGGCGGATACAAAAACTATATTATGTTCACCGGTATCACTAGAAAGTTTTTCCTCAAGTTTGTCAGTTGAAGGCTCGCTATTTGTCCTCCAGATCAGACCATCATGTCCTCCTCCATATCATTATCATCGACATCTTCTTACTCCTCCAACTATAAAGATGTAAGGCCCTAAAATTTGCATATTATTGTTCAATTTTCATTTATGATTTTCTGAGATTTATACTAGATTTTCTGGAGTTTATAAATGCCATTATGCTATTTTTTAGATTTATATAATTAATTTATTCATGAAAAATGAAACTAAAATTATGCTAGAAATAATTTTTCTAGGTTCAAAATGTTCCAAAGTATTTTTGAGATTTTTTTGAAAATTTTGAACTCTATTTGATATTTTCTATAAAGCTATTTGTATTTTTAAAATTATTTTAATGCAAAAATAAATATAAATTCTCTATTCTCCTTTTTGGGCCAAGTGGGCCAAGTTTCCGACGGAATTTCCGTTTTCACTTATCTGAATTTCGATTCGATTCGTTTTAAATGAAATAGCTCTCCGCTTTCGTTTAAAATCGAGTATTTTCCGTTTCCGTTTCGAAAAAAGGCTTCGTTTCCGTTTTCTCCGGAGCGATCGGAAGTCGTTTCGTTTTCATCCCTAGTCTTATTATCTCAGCATAAAAATAACTAATAAAGGATAACATAGTGATGATTATTAAAGGCAACCATCCACACACTATACGAACACACCATATAAGATCTTACCATCTTAGCATAAAAATAGCTAATTAAGGACAATATAAGATCCTCCAATCGATCAAAGACAAGGCATCCAACTGGGTCTCTGCGGAAACGACGTACCTTAGGGAAATCCTGCACCGGCACCCTTAGCAAACTGCCCTTTTCTTCATTCTTCTTCTTCTTCTTCTTCTTATATTTTCTTCCTTCTCCTAAAAGATAAACCCTAGCTGCCTTAGCCGCTCTTGGGTGCCCTCTCTGCACCTACGTCCCTTGTACCTTATACTCTGGTTTTTCCTTCCTTCTTTAATTCAATCACGACACACCATTTCAAAAAAAAAAGGTAACATAGTGATTGGCTCTTATCTATTTCCTAAGGCAAACTAAGATCTTATATATTTCCTTCTCAATATTGTGTTCTGGAGTTGAGCTACCTGGACAATATGGATAGTTGTAACTTGTAAGGCTATTTGCTGCCTGAGAGGAGGTGGCCTATGGAAAAAAAAATGTTTAAGAAATCAAACACGGGGTTTAGTAAAGAAACAAAGAAAATAAAATTAACCATTTGATACATGGTCCCTCCCTCACCAAACAGCATACCGGTATTTAAAAATTTACTTGCAAGGAAAATGTTTACTATTGGTATATAGATAGTTTAGAGAACACCCTGTGAAGATAAATTTCTAAGGCACAAAATCCATAAAAAAAATTGTGCAGAAAGACAAATGAATAGATAAAAAAATATATACCTTCCCTAGTGCAAGAACCATGCCAATTTCTTCAGCTTCTCACTTCTCAGTATTAACATCATCTTACAAATAGCCACATCCTAAAACAGGGAAAATAAGATGAAAAGCAAGTTAGGAATTACAATGAAAGTTTTGCAATATGTCAAGCTTCCTTCATGGATGGGTGCAGAAGGAGTAGGACATACCAAAGAAAGATTTGTTTCTCGCTCCAATAAACCAAACTTTCAATAGCTGAACTGTAATTAACTCCATAACTATGTACTTTATTTCGAAACAATTATCATAAGATACACTATTGCACGATTTACATAATTATCCAAGCAGCCAATAATTCAATGAGTGGCACCCTCCTGTTACACTAGAATAGAATCATCGGCTTTAGCTGCTATTTTGCTAAATCTAAATTAAAGGCGCCTATTTTTCCTAATATACCTATTCACTTATTTATGATTATCTATGCCTATTTATTTAAACTGAAATGTAGGTTCAACGGTAAAGTTATATTTATCTTTACAGTTTACTCTTCGATAGCTCAAGACAATACTCATGTTAAGCGCCAACAGATATATACCTTCTGTTTTCACACATCTAATGCAAACATTTCGCTTAAATAATTTGACCTTACAGTACTGCATCACATTCTTGCTGACCTTTTATTTAAGAGCCAACGCATTGATGATTAACGTTGTCTCACTCTGTGAAAAACCTGCACCACACATTCCTTCCCTAAGAGCATCTCCAGTAGAGCCCCTAAACCTTAAAATAGGGAGTTTAGTAAAAAATACAGATCCAGCAGGGCCCCTAATCCAGCCCCTAAAATTAGGAGGCCCTAAATTTGCCTCCTCAGTCTCAATTCGAGGGAGCCCTAAACCAACCCTAAACCTTAAAATAGGGAGTTAAGTGAAGGATGGTTTGCATTAGTTCGCTGCGATTGGCGTGTCTTTGTTGGATGAGTTGCAATCATTGCATCTGCATCTGCTGCTGAAAATTTTGAAAATGTTAAATTTAAATTTTAAATATCATGTTTTGAAAATTTTAAATTTAAATTTTAAATATCATGTTTTTAAATTGTAAATGTTAATATGCTTATGTTTTATGTATTACAAATATTTTTGATTGAATTTTAGTGGTGTCAAATGAAGATTATACATAGCGGATATGTCAAAATAGGAGAAAAAAGTAAAATAAAATTTGAGATTTAGGGGATGTTCTTTGGACTTGTGCTCAAAGCAGGACCCCAAAAATAAGGAGTCCCTAAATCTAAAATAGGGACCTGTTTTAGGAGTCCTTGCTGGAGATGCTCTAAAGACACTATCTTTTTGTTTAGAAATTTCCTGTGTCACTATGCAGTTTCAATTATTGATTTTCCATTTCATTTATTGTTTTCCTACCAAAACCAGTCGACCATGTTAGACTCGGCAGCATCTAGATGATTAGCGATGGCAATTAGACATGTGGGTTCTACACCCAATTGAGTCAAGTTCGGGTTCTAATTTTTATCTGCGGGTTCTTTGAGTCGGGTATTCGAGATGGATTTGGGTTCTAATTTTCACCCGCGGGTACCCATCAGGTACTCGAAATACCGCACATACCTATCAGATATCCGTCGGGTTCTGGGTACTTGCCGGGTTTGGAGTCGGGTTCCAGGTAATCGCCGGATTCGATTCGGGTTTTTTGGTTCGGGTTTCTTGTCGGGTCAGGTTTTGCAAAACTCACACCCGACCCGACCTATTGCCACCCTTAGAACTGCAGTACTACACAAACCCGTCGGGTACCCACTGGGTTCGGGTTCGGGTATAGTTTTTTACCCGATAAGGTATTCGGGTTCGAGTCAGATTTTCCAATTTGGATTTTCGTAAGATGCGGTTTTGTAAACCTTTTGACCGACCGTTGCCATCCCTACGTATGATTCACTTATATACTACTATGCTCAATGACATCACATTTGGCATGGCGAATATCAAAAGCTAATATGAGATTTTGAAATGTTTTAAGAAGATTGACAGTTTCCTGATGTAGTTTCTGTTCATTTCCTCATGACAAATCAAAAAGGATAAATCCATTAGCAGTTGTACTACAACATCACAGACCAGAGCTAAGAATAAATTATGTTCGATAATCAGATCGCAAAATAAAAAACATAGGGCGCCTAAAAATTAAATTCCCTTGAGTCCTACGTGCACTCTTGCTGCTTAGGTATTTGTACAAACAGCCGATGTGCATATGCAACGGCAAAGACATAGCACAAATACAATTAAACAAACACGCATTCTTGCAACTACCTACTGCACAATAATGCATGCAGTGGAAATGAAGCAAGAACCCATTAACCCCATGCCGTCACACTAGAGTCAAGAACGAATAGCAAATACAAGAACAAAAAGCTACAAGCTCAAGCATTACTCTTCAATCAGTGGCACTAAAGCTACTGCTAGAAGCAAAGCAGGACGAAAGTGTTGCCACAACACCAGCAACCACAACCCTTCTTGCCATGGCAAAAAATCTCACTGGGCCCTAGAACTTAGTTGGGAGGGGTGGAACAAAATTCAAGCTGGATTTTAGGTACTATCCAAATGAATCAAAGAATCAAACATCACAAACGCAAACTTGCATCTGATCAATGAAGCTCGAAGCCAGATCTCATAGCAGCCCTACCAGGTGTCGTCGGTTGTAGTACCATTCTCCATAGCCGGTTTGGGTGGAGAAGAAACAGTGGCATGGCCTGTTCTGGGTATTGGTAGGCAGAAGAAGAGATGAATCTCGCGAAGCGGTAGTGGCACCATGAGGGGAAGCATGTGAGGATGATGGCCTTTGTTTCACAGGCGACGATGGAGCAAGGTTTCGAATTTCTTTTTTCTTTCTTTTCTTTTCTTTTTCTACACCATCGAAGTCATCAAAATTTGGTCATTTAAGGGGAATTTCAGGATGAAATGGTTGTCCAAAATTTTGAATTTTTTGACAAATTTTGATTAAAGTTTAAATTTTTGCACAAATTTTGACCAAAATTCAAATAAACATAGCAAATGTAACCGAACGGTACCCACCAAAATGACCAAATATCGGCGAAATTCGAAACCTTGTGGCAAAGACGACACCACAACAGAGTTGGGGAAGTGTTGCGGCTACAAGAAGAGAAATTTGACTGTGCGCTGAGAGCAGATGGTGCACCCTCAATGGCCCTGGTCACCCCTAGTCTGTGCCTGACGGCCAGATGCGTCTCCGCTTTGGCCATGGCTTCATGGGGCCGACTGCTTTGTTGCGGCCCCGTTGCAATACTCATACCACCATTTGGGTCGACACCCTCTTGCCTACCAACAGCCATATCCTCCATCCAGGACACTGAATCAATGACGATAGAGCAGTTGAGGGTGGCCTAGGGTCTAAGGGTGTGACCTGTTAGGGATGGCGGTGGCGCAGTAGGTTAGGACCATGGGGAAGAGAGAGCCCACGGTAGTGCGGGACGAGGAAAGAGTGGCGGCGCGGCTAAATTTGGATGACAATGGGCCTAAGAAGCAGTGGAGGCTAGGGAGTGAACACAACGAGGTAAGGGTAGAGGGGGCGGCAACTGGAGACAAATGGAGAGAGGGCGAGCGAGCAAGGAGTGGCGACGGTAGTGGCGCCTTTAGCAAGGTCGATGGCAGCGACGCCCAGGCAAAGGATGGCAGGAGCAAGGAGGCGAAGGGAATCATTGCTTGTGGCAAGAGGAGGGAGAGAAGCACCAACTACCAGGAATGCACACGTACACGCCTGCGAGATCAGATAGCCTCATAGCCATAATTGGGCTGGGTCCTATAAGAAATAGGAAAACAATGAGGACTTTTATGACAAATACGTGAACACAAAAATGTAGGCTGTCGATTCGGATGGGATCTTGCCGGAATTTCTAAAACAACAATGGTATTTGTTAAAACTAGCGATGTGGGATGTCACTTCGTAACATTAAATATTAATAGAATATTAATATTAATCCTTACTACATAAAAAAGAAGTTAGCACTGGCGATTTATCTGTCTATCTTATCTTCTCCCCTCATATAAGAATTACGTACTGAAACACAGACATTCCTAAAAAATCTTAAAAAACAACTTATCAACTAACAAAATCAACCATCATAAAAATTCTCCAACTACAAAAATGATAGAAAAAACAGGAAACCTCTATTGGGCTCACGGCGGAACCGAGCACACGGAGACACGACACGACCTAGGGCATAGGGTGAATATGGCGATTACAATGATGTTGACTCAATATCTTAGAATAATATAATTTTTATCCGTAACAACAGCTAGTCATCTCTAATCGTAGCCTACCATGCTAAGCTAATCCGTTGGGATTTAGACCGTGGACCTACGACTATGACTACGACTTGATCAGATGTTGAAGTATATATATACTAATCATGGTCAGGTCCAAATTGTCCATAGTCTCAATCAATTCAATTCGCTAATCTTCTGCACCCACAAACCATATGCGTCACTACAACTGACTTCGCTTATAGTGTACGCTGATTTGGGCTTTGATGGGCCAGATCTTTCCTTAGATGGGCTCAGGTTGGTCAGCCTGGCTAGAAGGTGGGCCACGTATGCCTCTTTGCTAAGATGGGCTCTACCGGGCCCAACTCGAGCCTACCAAAAGAATTTTTTTTATTTAATATTTATTTTAAAACATTTTTTCAAAACTAATCGCCCGCGCTAAAAATTTGCAAATCTACGCCCATCGCCTCGATGCAGGCGATCGGTCTGCTTGACCTATTGGTCTAAGCAGCGCTCGTCCAAGCCGTTGCCCAACGCCTACGCGTAGCGCGTCGATCGTGTTGACCGTCATTTTATGATTTGAGGCGATCGCTGGCCCCAGCGATCGATGGTATTTTAATCCCATGACGACTGCTTTGTTAGGGGTGAAAAGCAGACGAGAAATATCCGGCAGATCCGAATCCATTTAAAATCCGTCTGAGATGTTATCCGTATCCGTATCCAGGAAAATCCGATGTAATATGGGTTAGGATATGGGAAAAGCAATATCCGATCCGTATCGAAAAATCTCATGTAATATGGGTTAGGATATGGGAAGAGCAATATCCGGCCGATGTCAGGTAAATATTAGGCCGAATATCAGGATAAAATCATTATTCTTCCATTAATTTGGTTCATTATTGGATAGATAGAATAGTTGTTTGATCTTGGCACTAAAAACACTACTTTGTTATTAAGCGTGAACTTCAACAAATCTATCAACAAACAAATAGAGTGATGACATAATGCTTTTACCTAAATTGATTTGTTCAACTTATTTAATAAACTTCTTTTCTATTCAAATTACTGGAATTAGTTGAGTCACTAAATTGCACCTCTAATTATACTACTATCCTACGTTGAAATAATTATGACTTGAAGCTAATGTTGTAAGGTTAATGCTTCATTCGTTCTTTTATGTACACAATTATGTACTATACTACTATCCGATTATGATATCCGATCCCGACCCGAATCCGTTAGGTATCCGCTCTGTATCCGAATCTCGAATAATTGAATTAAATATCAATATCTGGGACATCCGTATCCGACTCAGAATCGAAAAAAATATGGGTTAGGATACGGACGAGCAATATCCGCCTAGATGTCAGGCAGGTTTCACCCTAAGCGTGCTCATTCTTTGCCGTAGGGAGCGGCTATGAGAAGAAGAAGAGAGAGGAAGGGAGGAAAAAAGAGAGGAAAAAAGAGGGAAGAAAAAGAGGAAAAAATATTAATCATTTTTGAAGGTAAGTCAAATAAATTTATATGTAATTTTTTTTGAAATTTTAGTATTTTGTAATATTTAGAAATGTAGAAATGTAGTAATTTAGGAATTTAATGTAATCGATGGTAGGTAGATTTAGAAATGTAGAAATATTAGGCAATGTTTAGAGATTTAATGTAGTATTTAGAAATATTAGGATTATAGTATTTAGAAATGTTGAGAATCAATATAATATTTAGAAATTTAATGTACGATTTAGGATTGTCTAGTATTTAGAAATTTAATTTATATGTAGTATTTAGTTTGTAATTTATGTGGTGTTTTTTAGGTAATATTTAGAAATTAATGTAGTATTAAGTGTTTAGAAATATTAGGATTGTGTAGTATTTAGAAAAATTGAGATTCCATGTAATAGAAATATTAGATAATATTTAGAAATGTAATGAGTAGAAATTTAATATTATTAATTTAAAATAGTAGGTTAGCGGATATTCTGTGAGCAATGTTTGAAAATTGCGACGTAGAAATTATAGGAAGTACGATATATCATGTATATATAAAGTTTTTAAGATTAGGACAAATGAATAATATATAGTACCAATTAGTAATGAAAAAATGGGTAGTCGAATTACTTATTTATAGTTGGATTTCTTAGTATGATGACCATTCATTTTATACATAGTATTTTAGAGTATATTTGAAAACAAGGTAGGCTAGGAACATATCGTCAGAACCTTAGTGCTACGCTAGAAATTAGTAGAGTAAAAAATTTGAAAATGCGAGCGCAGTTAGAAATCGGTAGAGAGTAAAAATTTGACAATATAATGTAACATTTATATAGTAATGCATGACACGGTTACATGAAGAAATGTTGATTTTTAGGTTCGACGTTGTATCTGTGTGACATGTTGGAGAAATTGTATTTTCAAATATTCTATGGAGATGGGGAGATAGCACGAGGACCGGATGGAGTCGATTTGTCGGTATTTTCACTTGATCATCTGAGGTATATCTAGGCGAGAGAGGACATCTGAGGGTTTGTTGGAGTGGATGTTTGGATGTTGGTTTGGATACCCAGTGTTAATTGCGGGTTAGAAGCGATAGATAAGCCGTCTTGAGACTTTTTATGGAAGCTGGTTCCTATTAACGCGTCATCGGCATGGAGGAGCTATGTTGGAGTCTGTTGTAAGCGGGTTGGCGCTCATGTTCTTCGGTAGATTGGTACGGTACCTCCATCGGTGTCGGAGGTTCGTGATGTCGGGGTAGATATTACGGAGGAGGGAGGACGATCTGCAATAATGCGATGATGAAGGTGGCGAGGACCCGGAGGCAGGCGACACGAGGTTGGCGGTGGCGGCAGGATCGAGAAGCGAGAGGCCGTGGAGGCGGGGGTGGCCGGCGAGGGGAGGAGGTGGAGCACATAGTTGACTTGATGGAGGAGGAGGACCGTGAGGATGAGGAAGTCCCCGATGGCGAACGCTTCGGACGAGGAGGACAATACTCTGAGGTGCTGTCCCGATCGTGGACTAATTATAATTTGAAGACCTAACAATGCATGAAGGAGCAGAGATGCATGGAAGTATCGTGAAACGAGGTCGCGCAAGGGCGTATATAAAGACAAGGAGGTGTGATGGATCACGGTGAAATCTTGGTCAATGTCTCTTGGCGGCAATTGAGGTAGTGAAGTCGACAAAAAGACTACGACGTGAAGTGCGTAGTTGACTCGTGCCCATGGCGGTGCATGCATACAAGGAAGTGGAGGGACTCTGGAAATGTTCCATAGTGAATGAACATAGCGCATAGCTGGAGGAAGCGGGCAGAGCACCGCAATCGTAAATCACTTGGGTGGCAAATGTGTTTATGGTCGATCGTGGACAATCCACACCGCAGCCTCGATCCATTATCGAGCCGTCGAGGAGAGGTTTGATACAAGATTAGCTACGGAAGGCATAGAGAGCAAAAAGAACAGTCTTGCAAATACGGTTCGGGACATACGAGGCTTCTTACGAGAATATTTCACACTTTCTTAGGGCAATATCACGTAGGAATCCCGGTACGGTCATCGACCTTGCGGAGTTTCCCGCGGATGGTGCGTCTTGCGAGCAAGTGGGTCTTCGGCGGGCCTTCTTCGCCCTCGGCGCATGCATAAATGCCTTCCGACACCTGTCGCCTGGGTCATTTGCATGGGCGGCACATTCCTCACGAGAAATACAAGGGCGATTCTAAGCGCAATCGCGGTGGGCGCCAACAACCAAATTCTACGGTCGCATTGGCCTTCGTGGAGGGAAAACACGGAGAGCTGGTCTTGGTTTCTTGAAAGAGTCAAGATGGCGGTTGTCGGGACCATACGATGTATGTGTCATCCATGACCGACATGCGGGGAGTTCTTGAGGCGATCGTGGATATGCAACAAGGTCCGACCGTGGGAGCGACAAAGTGGCAGAACTGAAGAGCGGTGGTGCATGAGGCACATGAGTGCCAATTTTTTCGTCGGTTCGGGAACAAGGAGCTTATGAACATATTCAAGTGGTCGTGCAAGCAGAACCGGCGAAGAAAGTTCGACTTCATTGTGGAGGGCGTTGGATGAACTAACCGAAGCAATCACTTGAATCAATGGGCGGCGCTAGTTCATCGAGGAACCTATGGTGTACCACGAGCAAGAGATGACCTGACGACCTTGTCGCGCTCCTCACCAAGCGCGCAAACATTGGCGTGGGCGGGGACAAGCATAAAGAGTTTCCACAATTTGGATCGACACGAGCCGTTGGAGAAATGGTCCTTCGCATGACGAGGCGGTTCCGTTATGGAATAATGACAACCAACTGGCGAAGATTTTTCCGTATTTTTGGGCGTATTCGCTTGTCCCATGACCCTCGAAAACCCTAAGTGGCCACGATTTACGTGGTTTCATGGCGCGAGTGCTTTTCGATTTTCGCAACTTCTGCGGGGACAACGTCGCTATCTCGCCCATCGTAAGTAGTACCACGCGTTGCGAGGTCACTCTTGATTTTTCTCGTATTTTTGGACTGCATCGGCACGTCATGGTCATGAAACCCTTAAGTGGCCACGATTTCCGCGGTTTCGTGGCGCGAGTGCCTTTTCGGTTTTGAAACTTGGACCGGAACGCGTCCGGCCATCTCGCCCTATGTAAGTGGTAGCCCGCGTTGCGTGGGTGTTAGCACCTAAAATTAGCACTTATAGGATAATTTAGGCTCGAGAAGGCGTTTGTTATTGTTATGAATGTTTAGCGATTAATTAATTTGTTGAAGCAAGGATTAGTGATTATTTAATTGAATTGGTTGGTTTACGTTAAAACAAAATTTTAGGCGATGCGAGAATTAGCGATTTGACATACATGTATGCGAGGACATGCAAATATGAAGATGGCGCGGAGGGATTCACGGGATATGCTAATTAAAGCCCACGTGAAGAAGTTAAGGGAAGCTAAGAAGATGTTTGCATGCAAGGAAAGAAGATCGTATTGCTCACAAATTGGAAATCAAGTATAGAAGGTGCAGGAGAAGCGACATACGCATATGTGGTTTGGCTTGGAAAATTAAGTTAGTCCTAATCTTGTTGATTGGTAGAATCGGTTATGTATTGGTAAAATCGTATGGGCCAAATAGGTTAGGAAATTTAGTCGGTTAAGGATTCAAATTAGAGTCATGTGTTTCTACGAGAAGATCAGCCGCTATATATATATTGGCCAGTGTATCAGTCAAAAAAGACAGACAATTCAATCTACTACATCTTTTATTCTTCAAAATTTTATTTTCTTCAATCGTTCTTTGCTTTCTGGATGGTTTGCAAGTTCTAGATCTATCAGGCCATCTGAAGCGACCCATTACATCGTCTCCTGCCGGGGTCTTCCGGAGCAGCGTCTTCGGGTCCAAAGTCTTGCCGAGGTGTCTTCTTGGATCGCGCTCCTCGCCGGCCTCCTTCGACAACGTGTCTGCGCATCGCGCTTCGCTCTCGAAGGCACTGCGGTGGCGTGTTCGTGTGCGAACACACTTTTAGCGACTCATTGGGGACGAAGGATTGGCCGTCTGGCATGTCGCAAGCGACAACAAGGCCAAGGGGATCCAAGGCTCCCTCAGCGATGTTGATCTTAACAACGTCGTTGAGGCTTCTTCGACGATCTTCGGAGGATCATCGCCAGGTGGTGGAGAAGTACATTAAGGAGCATGAGGATGTCTTGAAAAAGAGAGTCGCTTCATGCTTCGGTAAGAATCGGCATGGCGTTGTGCAGAAGGAATTATTCACATTGCCGCCGATTGATCTTAAGGTGACACCCTCTGTAAGTGAACCTTCCTTTACTCCACCCAATACATCAAGCTGTGATTCCGCCGGTATCTTCCAATCTGTCGGTTGAACAAATTGATTCATGATGAATGAGAATAATAGGGAGATGCTAGATGCGTGAATAAAATCATGAACAATCATAGGATAAATCAAGAAGCTTTAGGGGCACATACGTGAGTGTTCCACGAGTTCGGCTAATCCATCGACGAAAAGCATGCCAAGCGGACCCTATATGGCATGCCGATGAATAGTTTTGGGAGTCAAACAGTTCGAGCTAGTGGGCGATTGTTCTGTTTGTACTAATGAGCCTGAGGGTTAGCATACCTAGTCGATTGGGCAAGAATTTGCTTGTTTTGAACCCCTGTGCGAACTTTGGCCTACAACACACCTCTGTGCGTTGATGACACCATCCCAACTTGGTGCTTTTCAATTGCCAAATCCTAGTAACTTGTTCTGACGATAGCGTAAGCGTTAATGCTAATATGCAAAACACATCCCCATCGGCTAATCTTAATCATGCTTTAGAGAAGAGAGAGGATGTTAATAAAATGTTTAGGGATTCATTTGGCGTCGAACCTAAGGAAACAACCGTACTTATCAAAAGCCATATCCTTCACATTTTGATCTTGTAGGGTATCCTCTTAATTTCAAAGTTCAGATTTTGTTAAGTTCGATTGGAGAGGATAGCAAGACAACTTATGAGCATATTAGTCGTTACTTAGCTCAATTGGGTGATGCTAGCTTTAGCGAGGCTCTAAGAGTTAAATCTGTTTTCATTATCATTGGTTTGAACGACCTTTTCATGGTTCATTGCTCTTGACAAATTCCATCCAATCTTGGGTGCGATTAGAGCAAAAATTCCACGACCATTTTATCTTGGTGATAATGAGCTTAAGTTGTCCCACTTGACATCGGTTCGGCAAAAACATGACGAACCGATTCTTGATATATTAGGAGATTTAGAGATGTCAAGAATCGGTGCTTTAATGTTACGATTTCGAAAGGACATGGGCATTTTGGCTTTTAATGGCTTGAGATTTCATTTGAAAGAAAAGCTAGAAGGGTATGAGTTCATAACGGTCAATCAATTATTACAAAGAGCTTTGGCGCATGAGAGTCGTGCTAAAGATCATAGGGAGCATAGGGTTAAGACTGATCGTCCTAGTATGCATATGGTCGATTGTGATTCCGATTCGGACATTGAGACAAGCTGATGTTTATCTGCTGCTGAATTTGCGTGGCCATCAAAGAACAAACCTCATGCTTGTTACGCTTTAAAAGCGATCCATAAGAATCATGAGCAAGAAATTAAGTTTACCTTTGATGTTGCTAAATGTGACCGCATATTTGATGCCTTAGTGCAAGAAAAAGTTATTAAGTTGTACATGCATTGCCTCCAGCAGATGAGATTAAGCGGCATGCTTATTGCAAATACCACAATTCTTTCTCGCATGCTATTAACGATTGCAATGTTTTTCGACGACAGATACAATCGGCTATCAATGATGGACGATTGACTTTTCTTTGAGATCTTGGTAGACAAGACTCCTTTTCCGATGAGCGTTATGAATTTGGAGGCAAGAAAGTTCTTCTTCGGCCTGAGCAAACCAAAATGGCTGAAAGAAAAAATGTTGTAATTGGTGAACCAAGGGTTGAGGCTCCTAAAGAGAGTTTTGGGCGAGCTGTTGCACTTGAGCAGGATCCCAATGGCAGGCAGACATTGAGAATCACCATCAAGGCTAGTGATGCCGGGGGGCAGCAAGGGCAGCAACATGCACCTCACAAGTTCATCAAGCCGAAGAGTCCAGAAGTAGATAAGTGGAAAGTGAACAAGCCAAAAATTCAGCATCTTGAGCATGACAAGTTTTCTTTTGGCGTCTTCTAAACAAATATTCAAGAGAAGCGACCAATCCAAGATTGAGCAAGAACGTGAAGAATATCAAGCGTCCAAGATCTCCTCCAAGGCCTAATCAGCCGTCGAGATACTCACCACTAAGGGAAGATTTTGCCTATAATGGTACTTCACATGGGTACATGACGCCTTTACCTGCAGTCCCACCACCTCCTCATATGCCATACACTGTGTGGGACCCGAATGTTGGACAGTGGATTTCATTGCCTATGCCCCCACCACTTTTTCATCTGGATGGGTGGCACCTAAGAGATCGATGTTGAGAGGTTGTCACATCCAAAGCAAGGCCGTTTGGGTGTAAACCGTACCGATACAAAAATCTACAATTGATACGAGGTCGAGAGTGGCGCCCAAAGCAAGGTTCACAATTTCCACAAGGTTCAGGATCTGATAAGGAGGAGACCAGTGCTAAAACTATTCAAGTTGGCACCAATGAAGTTCCCATTGGCAGTGTTAGCAAAGGACAGATTGTTGTTGGTGATCGGGCGAATAGTGGATAAAGGCAAAATTGAGCAACCAAAATCAGCGACTAATGATCATGAGGCTAGTTGCGATTGGGACAAAATGGGTTGATCCCAAATACTTGAAGCGCATGATGGTGTCCTCGGTATTACGGGGCCAAGAAAAGGAGGTTGCTGCGCATCGGGATGAAACTCAAAGGGAAGAAGGTCTTTGGCGAGGATGAGGTTTTTAATGAGCTTGACCTATGATACCAACCAAGCAAGAGTGGAGACGAAGCTAAAGATTATTTTGACAAAGCAGAGAAGAATTCAGCACCTATTTCACCTGTACCAACGGCTGCTGACATGCCTCCAGATCTATCAATGGTGCCCAAGGAACCTGCTTCTACACCTATTGAGATCATAGCTACTACCCCTATGCCACCAACTTCATTGAATGAAGAAATGTTCACATTGAGAGATGACGAAGAGATGGTTGATTTTGAGCCAAGTCCAGCCCATGATTTCGAGTTGAACATGGTGGTTTGCTTACCTTGAGTTTCGTGCTCTCGAGGAAGAAGAAATAACACATATGGATTTTGGTCCTAAAATTGCTATGTTTGAAAAACCTAAGAACCGGTGAAGCACTTGAAGCCATTATATGTTAGAGGTCATATCAATGGATCACCGTTACGTATGCTTGTGGACGGTGGTCTTGTGGTGAATCTCATGCCTTATTCGGGTTTCAGAAATTGGGCTTTCAAGGCGAAGAATTGATGAAGACTAATATGGTGTTGAGCGGATTTGAAGGCAAGGGACGAATCGAACCAAAGGAGTCATGTCGATTGAACTTACTATTGGAAGCAAGTCTCTAGCTCTGCGTTCTTCATTCATGGAAGTGCAAGGTAATTACAATGTCATATTAGGCGCGATTGGGTTCATGCTAATCGGTGTGTGCCATCTACCTTGCACCAATTTTTGATTCAATGGGTGGATAGCGAAGTTGAGGTTGTTCCGCGGATGATTGACTTGTGTTGCGTTGGGTGACATTAATGGTAGATTGGCAACATCCACATGTTACTTGCTTAACGGTAGTGATCTTTTCGGTTATGATTTTCTTAGTGCTACAAGAGATGGCTTCATTCGATCAGCGTGAAGCCGATTGTTAACAATCGGTTGGATGAATGAATGTGATCAAATGGAGTCTAGTTCAGATTGGTTGCAAAAGCGTCTTGTAAAATATCGGTCTGCTGGGATGGTGCAATGTGAGTCCATAGAAGAGTTAGGTGACATGGATAAGTTGGGTCAAGGTTTCATTTCAGCTGATCCCCTAGAGGAGGTTGATTTAGGTGATGGATCGGTTCCTAGACCCACATTTGTAAATAAAAATCTCGAAGCCGATTATAAGCTAAAATTAATCGAGCTGTTAAGAGAATATGTTGATTGCTTTGCTTGGGAATATCATGAGATGCCTGGCTTGAGTCGAGAACTTGTGGAGCATCGTTTACCTATCAAGGCCGGTTTTAGACCTTTCAAACAATCGGCCCGAAAATTTAATCCCAAGATGTATGACCGGATCAAGGAAGAAATTGAAAGGCTGTTGAAGGCTAATTTCATCAGGCCATGCAGGTATGCTGATTGGATTTCTAATATTGTACCTGTGGAGAAGAAAGGATCCGGCAAGTTACGGGTATGTATTGATTTCAGAGATTTGAATAGGGCAACCCCAAAAGATGAATATCCTATGCCTATAGCCGATATGCTTATTAATAATGCCTCCGGACATAAGATAATTAGTTTTCTTGATGGTAATGCCGGTTACAATCAAATATTTATGGCCGAAGAGGATGTTTCTAAAACTGCTTTTCGCTGTCCTGGTTTTGTTGGATTATTTGAATGGATCGTTATGACTTTTGGTTTAAAAAATGCCAGCGCCACCTATCAAAGAGCTATGAATTTGATTTTTCATGACTTGCTTGGTGTCATCCTAGAGGTTTATATTGATGATATTGTTGTCAAATCGGATGCTGCTGAAAATCATTTGGCCGATTTGAGGTTAGCTTTTGAGAGAATGAGAAAGTATGGTTTGAAGATGAACCCTTTGAAAGGCGCTTTTGGTGTATCGGCTGGGAAGTTTTGGGCTTTATTATTCATGAGAAAGGCATAGAGATAGATCCAAAGAGAATTGAGGCAATTCAAAAGATTCAAGCCCTACGTGCAAAAGAGATGTGCGAGAAATTTTAGGCAAGGTTAATTATTTGAGGCGGTTTATTGCTAATTTGTCAGGAAAGGTCAATGCTTTTACACCTATCCTTCGGTTGAAGAACGACGCGATTTTGCTTGGGGGCAAAAACAGCAAGAAGCTTTGAAAAGATCAAGCAATATTTGAGTTCTCCACCGGTGTTGATAAGCGCCTAGGCATGGTAAGCCATTTAAACTTTATATTGCTTGAGGAATGATGTCATTGGTCTTTGTCCGACTCAGGAGGCTAAAGGTAACGAGCATGTTATTACATATATTAGTCGCCGGTGGATTGACACCGAAACAAGGTATACTTTTATTGAGAAATTATGCTTATCTTTATACTATGCTTGCACCAAGTTGAGACATTATTTGCTGCCTAGTGCTTGCATAGTTGCTTGTCAGACCGATGTTATTAAATATATGTTGCATAGGCCAATTCTTAGTGGTAGAATTGGTAAGTGGGCTTATGCTTTGATTGAATATGATTTGGCCTATGAACCTTTAAAGTCTATGAGAGGCCAAATCATAGCTGATTTTATTGTTGAACATCGGATCGATGATAGGCATAATACTTGCATAGACCTTGTTTCTTTAGCACCATGGAAATTATATTTTGATGGTTCGGTTTGTGACAATGGCGAGGTGTTGGTGTTGTCTATATATCTCCCCATGGTGTTGTTTTTGAAGCCTCTTGCCGCTTAGAATATTTTTGCACTAACAATCGAGTGAATATGAAGCTCATTATTCGCCTAGAGTTGCTAAGGATCTGGCGCCACTTGCGTTGAAGCATTTGGCGATTCCTTACTAGTAGTGCAGCAAATATCTAAGACTTGCCAATGTGCGGATGGGGTTTTAAACATGTACCTTGATAAGTGCCTAGATATCATTGCATCATTTGATGATTTTAGCATCCATCACATCTTGAAATTGATAATTGGCAAACAAGCGAGCTAGCTCAGCAAGCATCTGGTTATCACATCGATCGGGGTATGTTCTTTGTGTCGTATAAGCCGATGCTCGGCCTTGCTAGTATTAATGAGGTTGATTCGACCCACTAATGTCTGGTCACTAGTAATGACCCTAATATTTTTATTACTAATGATTGGAGAAAGTCTATTGTTGATTATTTACAGAATCAAGCGAAAGAGTTGATAAGAAGGTTCGGTGGCTTGCATTTAAATATGCATTAATTGATAATGACTTATATCGCGAGCTGTTGATGGTATTTTGCTCAAGTGCCTTGGCGAAGATCAAGCGAGTTGCTATGGGGAGGTGCATGAAGGCATTTGTGGTACTCATCGATCGGCACATAAGATGAAATGGATGTTGAAAGCGTCGCGGGGTTTTATTGGTAAGCGATGGTAGATGATTGCTTCAAATATTACGGGGTTGTGAAGCTTGCCAAAAGTTCGGTAATGTTCACTAGCCCTCGCCGCTATGTTGCATCCTATTATAAAGCCGTGGCGTTCGGAGGATGGGCGTTGGATTTTATTGGTCAAATATATCCTGCATCTTCTAAGGGACATCGGTTTGTTTTGGTAGCTCTTGATTATTTTACCAAGTGGTGCAGGCGGTGTCTCTCAAGAACATGGCGCATGTTGAGGTAATTCGGTTTATCATGAGCATATTATTCCTGATTCGGCATCCTCAAACATTGACTACGGATCGGGGTTCATCTTTTATTTCATCTCAAGTGAGGAATTTGCGAATCATATAGAATTAAGTCGCTAAATTCTTCACCATACTACGCTCAGCGAATGGTCGGTAGCCGAGTCTACTAATAAGATTCGATTAAACTCATAAAGAAGAAGATAGAGGAAAGCCCTAAGAGATGGCATGAGATATTATCGAAGCCTTATGGGCATACGGGATATCAAAGCATGGCGCTACAAAAGTGACCCCATATGAGCTAGTATATGGACAAGAGGCCGTTTTACCTGTTGAGGTAAATCTGGACGCCTTAAGATTGGTTAAACAAAATGATCTATCAGCAAAGGATTATCACAGTTTGATGATGGACAATCTGGATGATGTTGCTGATGAGAGGTTCAAAGCGCTACAGGCTATTGAAAAAGAAAAGCTGAGAGTAGCGAAGGCATATAACAAAAAGGTCAAACCGAAAAGTTTTCAGGTTGGCGATTTGGTGTGGAAAGTAATTTTACCGATTGGCTCAAGAGATAATAAATTTGGGAAGTGGTCTCCTAGTTGGGAAGGTCCTTATAAAGTGGCAAGGGTTGTTCCTGGTAATTCTTATTTGGTGGAGTCACTACAAGGTGAATTGCTACCTCGCGCTCTCAATGGTAAATACTTGAAAAGATTTTATCCTAGTGTGTGGCAAGATGCTTAGTTGATACAGGGCCGACATTAATCATGTAGTCCTTAGTTTTATTTGGAGATGAAGTGGTAAACATCGTGCTCGATGCGGGTTTATGGCGATCTTTGAAAATACCACCGATCTTGATATCTGGTAGATACAATGTATAGATCCTTAGAGCATGGCCGATGGTATATTATACATAAGCCCTTAGTATTTAAGATGAGAAGATGTTGAAATGTTTAACAAGTTAATTAATTTGTTGAAGCAATGTTTAATAATTAGTTCAGTAGAATTGGTTGGTTTACAATAAAAAAGCGAGCAGTGAAGCAAGATTGATAATTTCAACATATATGTGTGCGAGAGCATGTGAATATGGAGATGGCGCGGGAGAATTCATCCAAATATGCTAATAAAGTGGTATCGAGCCACGCGACTGGATTCATACCAAGCGGTCTTCATCGCGCATCGCGTCGGTACCTTCGATTACATTGCCTTGTCGTCTTCTTTGGTTCTCCTCGGCTTTGGCCGCTCCTCGTGGCCGCCCTTCGGCGGCCGTCGTCGCCACTTTATCTGCCGCCGTCGGCTTCATGCAAAGACGACCTCTACGGCGCCCGATCTCCTCGTCTCCAGCGAGCGATGTCTTAGCGCCTATTCCGGCGTTCTTGGCGTTTTCCTCCGAACCATGAGCGCGGCGCTTGAGCGATCTTCGAGATGCTTCGCGCCGTGAAGTTTTCCCGAAGAGCACCACGCGTGAAAAAGCGGCGAGCGGATTGCTTTTTTGGTTTCTTCAGCCGATTGGTTTCCAAGGCAAGAAAGAAGCTCTGATTTGGGTTTGTTGTCTGAGTCCTGTCGACTGGAAATGGGTTGCATTTGGGAAGAACATTCGAGGTGTCTTTTTTCACTCGTGGAGCAGGCGGACTTCAAAGAACTGAGAATTCCTTTGTGTTTTCTTCGTTCGGTTCCGGCTCGATTCCCAGATCGAAGCGACTCGGCTCCTATTGATCTTCGGCTCCGGCCAGTCGAGAGATTCGGCTTACGTTTTCGGCTCTAGCTCTTGGACTTGGAATTCGGTCAGTTAGGGATTTCATTCTGATTCGGCGGCATTTGCGAATTTTATATTCTCGTGGAGCATGCCAAAAGTTGAGAAAAAGCGGTGGCGTCTTGGCTCATCTTGTTTGTTGATTGAGTATTCTTATGAGAGAAGCCAAAGTATTTTTGGCATACAAGTTTTCTTGAAAAGCAGAGAACATATGTTAGCACCTAAAATTAGCACTTATAGGATAATTTAGGCTCGAGAAGGCGTTTGTTATTGTTATGAATGTTTAGCGATTAATTGGCTATTGAAGCAAGGATTAGTGATTATTTGACCGAATTGGTTGGTTTACGTTAAAACAAGAATTTTAGGCGATGGCGAGGAATTAGCGTTTGACATACATGTATGCGAGGACATGCAAATATGAAGATGGCGAGGAGGATTCACGGGATATGCTAATTAAAGCCCACGTGAAGAAGTTAAGGAAGCTAAGAAGATGTTTGCATGCAAGGAAAGAAGATCGTGTGCTCACAAATTGGAAATCAAGTATAGAAGGTGCAGGAGAAGCGACATACGCATATGTGGTTTGGCTTGGAAAATTAAGTTAGTCCTAATCTTGTTGATTGGTAGAATCGGTTATGGATTTGGTAAAATCGTCAATGGGCCAAATAGGTTAGGAAATT
>JAYEVE010001375.1:0-37694 GCA_036346375.1 Guadua angustifolia
TTATTTCTTTAGATACTTTTCATAATTATCTGCCCATTGCAAGTAACTCGCATGACTCCACCTTGAAGTAATACCTCACAACATTTGAGTTCAAGAGACCTCATAGATACTATATTCTTCTTCAGGACGGGAACATATCAAACTCTCATCAATATGTGATGTGCTTCATCTATACATCTTTAATGTAATAGTTCTTACCTTAGTAATTGCATACTCCTTACAATCTACTGAGTGAACAGTTCCATCCCGTAGGTGTAGTGATCTGTCGTCAAATATCTTCCTTGCCAGACATATATAGAAACAACTTTCATATAATATCCAACCATTAGAAGTACTTGATTGATTGACAACTAGTACTTCTAAATGATCTTTTGCTGCTGCCACTAAGCATGTACCCCTCATTTGTTTCAAATTTAGACAATCCTATATTATATGACATTTCTCGTCATATAGATAGCATACATGTTTGCCATTGCTTTTACTCTTCTTCTTCTTCTGATTTTTGCTTTTACCTACAACACCTAGGCAACCTATGCTTGATCGCCCAAGAATGAAGAATCTGATGGCTTTTCAAGGACTCTACCTCTAATAGATATGCAATTACCTCATTGAAGTTGATGATACTTTTCCTGCCAAGAATACTTATCACCAATTGTTCACATGATGGTGGTAGTGATGACACAAGTATGACGACTTTGTCATTCTTCTCAATTTTCTCATCCATACTAGTTAGCCGTGTGATAAATTTGTTGAAGACATTAAGATGGTTAATGAACCATATGCCTTCCTTTAAGCGTGACCTGTATAGTTACCTTTTAGCATCCACTAGTTTGTCAATGATTTTGCCATATATGATTCTTCTAAGTTAATCCATAATTTCTTCATCTGATTCTCCTTGATTTTGGAGTACTTTATCTCATCAAAGAGGTATAGATGGACTGTACGGACAACCATATACTTCATTAATTACCTTCAAAAGCATCAATTAATCCTTACTAGACAAGGGCATTCTTCACTACATATTACCACAAGCTGAAATTTCCTCTTCCGTCAAATTACTCTAATTGATTCCATGTCACTGATATTGATCTTAATTTTATGCCACTTGACACTTTGCCAGCCTCATCACAAATCAAATTAATCTGGCCTTGCCACTGAAGCTACTTGTTATACTCTGATACCCCTTATTATATGTAGTAGCTTCAAAATCGGATTAGAGTTGCGAGATATGACAAACGTGCATGCTATCAAGAATGAAGTAAATGAGCCCTATAGAGAAAACCAAAATAACAGTGACAAAGAACAACAATGAGAGAGATAGATTTGATGAAGCCAATTGCACTTCCTTAATCACAACCTGTAAAGAGAGTAAGGGATTAATCGTCACTCTCTCACAACCTTCTTGAATATTTTAGGACTCCTGGTTCCTTGTCTTATATAAGAATTCGGTGCTAAAGAATAACCTAGCCTCTAGTCCTTTCATTTGTCTTTTGCTTTGAATGAGTTAGTTTATGACTATGATTCTTTATGACCGCCTCCCATGGCATGATTGGCGTGGATGGAACCTGTTCTGCAACATCTACAAGTTTTCCTAGTTTAACCAAAGCCGTATAAATAAGGTATTCATTCATAGTTTAAACAAAGCAATATATCAGCCTTAAATTCAACAAGCCAAAATGACTGTTCTGACTCACTTTCACTCGCACATTTCCTAATTTCAGGTGAGAAATTAGGCATCGAGAAGTGTTTCTTTCACCTCAATGAGGAACTCCTCGACGCCCACCTGGACTTCAACAACAGCAATTTGTCGACCCTCGATGCCCGGATAGACATGGTTTCCACTGTAGTACCAAAGCTCATTGCCTCTGCGGCAGCAAAGGCCATTGCCAAGTGGTGATGCCCAGCCACAGACGTCACCCACCTCATCTTCAGCACCTACTCAGGCGCTCGCGCTCTGATCGTCGACCTTTACCTGGCATCGCTCCTCGGCCTTTGTCCCTCCGTCAGCCACACCATACTGAACCTCAACGGCTGTTATGGCGGCGGCAGGGTGCTCCACCTTGCCAAGGAACTCGCCGAGCACAACCGTGGTGCACGCGTCCTCATAGCCTACACCGAGCTCACCCTCGTGTCTTTGAGTGGGTCCAAACAGGGGTGGGCATTTGGTTTGATCGGTTCGGTTTCTTCGGTTTTTGGAAACTGACAACCTAATTTCTTGAATCAAAAGAAATTCCAGACTAAACTAACTTGGTCGACCACTATTACTCCCTCATTCCAAATCAGATTCCTTACACCTAAGCTAATCAGTACATGACGATCACATTCTAAACTGATTCGATAGCGTTCATCAAATCAAACTCGACCCTTAACAATGACTCTATAAAAATGAATCAAAGAATTGGGACCCATAGGTGTCTCTCTCTCCCCCCTCTTTTCCCTATATTCCCCCCTCTCTCTCCATCTTTTCCCTCTCTTTTTCCCTCCCTCCTTATTTTTCCCACCGAACGCATGTGCTTCCCCTCTTTTCTCCGTCTCTCTTTCCCCCTCCTCTCTCTTTTTCACCGGACGACGCCTCCCTTCCCCTTCCTTGGTGCCTCGCCTCGCCTCCCCTTCCCCACTGCCTTGGCCTCCCATCCCCTTCCTTGCCGACCTTAGCTCCCCTTCCGCAGTGCCTCGTCTCCAGTCCCCTTCCTCGCCGGCCTCCCCTCCCCTTCCTCGGTGCCTTGCCTCCCCTCCAATTCCCCATCGGCCTCGGCTCCCCTCTCTTTAATCGCAACGGCATGGCCCCCTGCACCACCCGTGCCCGCCCCTCCGCACCGCCCCTCCATCACTCCTTCATGGCCCCCTCCGCGGCGACACGATGCGGGTGTGGGGATATGGCAGCCACGGTGGAGGAGGTGGCGAGTGTGGAGTGTCTTGAACCTATATGAGGCGGAGGCTCGGGTGCATAGGCCCATGGCCCAGCGGTGGAGGCGGAGGTCTGGCGCGCTTGCAGCCAGGCGGTCATCCGCAGCGATCAGTCTGGCGGCGTGGTTCGGCATGCCTCGGCGGGCGGGTGGCGATGGCCTTTGCGGGTGAGGCCACGGCAGTAGCGGGCATCCCTTCCCTTCTCGCAGCGCAGACCACGGTGGTCTGAGCTCGGTCGCGGCGTCTGACGGCGTGCACGTGGCCAAAGTGCTGCCGCCGGCTGACACAATGGCAACCGTGCCGATCAAGTGCACCCGCGTCGTGCCGGCGGGTCTGGTGACGCATGCGACCAAAAAAGAACTATGTAAGCGTCTTGGACCACCATTGCACCTAGTTGGCGGTGCGGCATGGCGAAACAAATCTTGCAGACTAGCACGACCCGATCTCCATAGTGCCATGCTGGGCCTTAGACCAAACTGGGTCGAGCCTTAGACCTCGTGCTGGCTTGAAATAGCCCGGCCCATATACCCACCTCTACGCGAGCCCATATCCTGCCAATGCCACCTCTGAGCTTCGCCATGATCTGCACCGGTCCTTGACCCTGCAAGACTCGCTTTGCTCTGCCCATCTTTTCCCCGACCACAAGAAAAAAGTAGAAGCCCTATTCTCCACGCCTTATCTTGCATATATATGCTGCTCATAGCTTCCATAACACCGCGTAGCTCCCCACTGACCGAGCCAAGCTCCAATTCACCCAAAACCGCGCATGTCTTCTCCATTGCCAGCAGGCACCAGAAAAAGGGGAAAACTCACGTAGCTTACTCCGGTGATCCACAACCTAATTAACTCAACCTGTAGCTTCCCCATAGCATCTAGAACTCATTTTCCTCTCCAATTGAGCCGTCCTCTCTCTAATGAATTCGGACACCGAGCTCCTCCTTCCGCCACTGCACCTCACCGCCGACAGTCTCATACAAGGCTCCACCACCATGATAAAGCACTGAATCTGAGCCCCTTGACCACAGTGATGGTCTATCAACCGTTTTCCATGCTTCAATCGGTTTGTGTCACCATCGTGCCGATCGCCTCCGCAGAAACCTTTATTACATTCCATCGTCCGGTCCGTTTGTCCTTTGCTCAATTACCCGGTGGTTGGTGCTCGAGATCGCCATGACAGTGAGGGCTCCTGGACCCACGAGTTCGGCCTCGGCCGCACATTTAGAATTAAAACACATTCTTGTTACATTTTTTATTCTTGTATTTGTTGCTACATTTGGAGTCATTTGTTACTGACTTAGAGTCATTAGGATGGTATATTACTGCATTAGTTATGTTTTTTTAGTGCATGTCTTGGAGTTACTGCATGAGTCATTAGGATGAGTTACTGCATGAGTCATTAGGATGACAAGTTAATTGTTTCAGTTACTGCATGTAATTTAGTATAAATAAGAAAACCAGAAAAGCTGTGTGTAATTCAGCGTAGCGCAAATATCCCGTCTCGTGTGTGTTTGTGTTCTGAGTTCCAACATTTGGTATCAACGCTGAGTTGCTTAATCCTAGGCAATGTCGGCTCCGGTAGAAGGACACTCGAGATCGCCACCATAGCGTGGGTGTCCGCGCTCACCTTCTCCCCGTCAGCACCGACAGTAGCATCGCAATGATCGTGGTGTCTGCGAGGTCGTGGTGCAGTGGACAGTGCAGGAAGTCGGCAATTCAGCCTATCCGATTCTGACACGTACCAACTACAATGACTAGGTGTTGATGATGAAAGTGATGCTCCAGGCGCGAGATCTCTGGGAAGCTGTCGAGCACGGTGATGCCGAGCTCCAGGAGGACCGTATGGCGCTGGAGGAGATATTGAAGGCCGTTCCACCAGAGATGATTTCTTAACTCGCAGTGAAATGCAACGTCAAGGAGGCGTGGGACTCCGTAATGGAGATGTGAGTTGGAACCAACCACGTTCGGCAGGCGAAGGCCTAGCTACTCTGCAAAGGGTATGAGGCCATTGAATTCCAGGATGACGAGGCGGTGGAGGACTTCGCCATGTGCCTAAGTGGGCTGGTGAGCCAGCTCGTAATTCTCGGTGATGTCATCGATGAAGAGAAGGTGGTGGAGAAGTATCTGCATGTCGTACCCTAGAAGTTCTCGCAAATAGCTTTGTCTATTGAAACACTTCTTGATTTGTCGATGCTATCCATCGAGGAAGTTTCAGGGCGGCTCAAAGCTACCGAAGATCGCACCACTCTGCCCACCTCGGTGACACGAATGAGAAGTTGTTACTCACCGAGGAGTGGGAGGCACGGTGCAAGCAGCGCCAGGAAGGATGAGCAGTCACCTAGGGGTGAAAGGTCGGGCCAAAACGCGCGGCGACGTGGGAGGCCACGACCACCCTGGAAAAATGATGATACTAGCCGTGTTGGGAGGGGAGGCGCACGCGACTTGTCAAGCGACAAATGCCGTAACTGCAGCAAGTACGGGCACTGGGCGTGTGACTACCGCTAGCCACATCGCGAGTAGAAGGAGGAGGCTCACTATGTCGAGGCACATGCGGAGCAACCAGCACTCCTCTTGGCCAATCTGCGAGTTCGCGAGGAGTTGCAGACGAGCGTACCCATATGAGTCTTCCTCAATGAAGAGAGGGTGATTCTAGTGGATGTTGGCCCTGACCTGTGGTATCCATACACGGGGGCTAGCAACCACATGACCGGGAATCGCTCCATGCTAGCGTCACTTGATGAGACAGTGCGGGGCATTGTGAAGTTCGGGGACGGGTCTCACGTGGAGATCTATGGCAAAGGCTTCATGCTATTCCAATGTAAGAACTCGGAGCATCTTGTGCTCACGGAGATATATTATATTTCTCATCTTCGTAGTAACATTGTTAGTCTTGGCTAGCTCGACGAGAATGGGTGCAAGATCATCATCGAGGAGGGCGAACTGTGCATCTTCGATCACGCGCGCCTGCTGCTAGCGAAGGTGACACGATCACGGAACCGCATGTACACGATGGGGCTGAAAATGACTGAACCCGTTTGCCTCTTGGCGACGTGCAGCGACTTGGCATGGCGCTGTCATGCGCGCTATTTGGCAGCCAAACATGTGGTGGATGGCGTACCAAACATCGACCGGGTGGACCAGTTCTGCGACTGTTGCGCGCTCACCAAGCAGTAATGAGCTCCATTCCCTCAAGCGGCCTCGACATACCGGGCTGAGCACAAACTGGAGCTCATGCACGGTGATCTTTGCGGTCCGATCAACCCGACGTCCCCATGCGGGGCTAAATATTTCATGTTAATTGTCAATGATTATAGCAGGTTCATGTGGGTTGAAATGTTACGGTCCATTCTAGCTTCTTTTTTCATTTTATTTGAATACCTCATGCATACACAACTTAAGTTAGGTAACGGGTCCGGGTACCCATCGGGTCCGGATCCGAGTTTGGACCCGTGACTGACTTCGGATCCGGGTCCGGGTCCAAACTTCGGGTCTCGGGTCTGGGTCCACGGAGGCTGGACCCGGAGGTACCCGGACCCGTTGCCATCCCAGGCTTTTATTTTTTTGGTATCAGTAGTAGTTGCAGTTTTTCCAGTTATCCTGGTTTGTTAGCTTTGCTGATTTATTTCCATTTGGGTGTTGTCGTCCTGCATTTGGAGTCCAGATATAGTAGCAGATAAAAGAAAAGATATGTTTTAGATCTGGAGTCCAGATATAGTAGCAGATAAAAGCAAAAGATCTGTTTTAGTTTCAGTCCAATTTTGTTGTATCAAAGAGATTTGGTCTGTTATCTGTCTATATAAGAAATACAGAAAATCTGGTGGGGCAGCGCCAGGCAAAAAGGAAAATTAGTCTCTTTCCTGTTTTGTTGCTTTGCGCAAGTTTTACCAGAGCAATTTACTGTTCATACTCCGGCAAGACTGATTGCGATTTAGTTTTGTCATTAGCCTGAGAAGTATTCTGTTTTCAGTGCTACTGCGACAAAACGGATTGTTGTTTTTCTGTTTTGTGCGCAGGCTCAGTGACGTTTCTGCAGAAGTTTTGGCGATTGTTCAGGAGGTTTGCTGAGAAGGATCCAACACCTACTGAGGCAGGGCATTGAGTGATGATTCGCAGGTGTAGTGTGGGAACAGTGAGAAGAGCTGACGCAACTCGGGAGAAGGATCGAGAGTAAGCAGTGACTCGGCTGGCAAATAGGTTGAACAGTAAGAAGGGTCCACTTGTAAGAGAAATAAGAAAAAGGAGTACGGAGGTATTGACTTTGGTACGGTATGGTCTTCATTAATTTGGTTGTTAAATCAAGTTGAAAATTTTTGAAAAGGAGTACGGAGGTATTGACTTCGGTAAGGTATGGTCTTCATTAATTTGGTTGTCAAATCAAGTCAAAGAATTTCCAAACTTTTTGGCTAAGGTTGCAGAGTAGGGATAGGCTTAAAATATGCTACAGAAGAGTCATAACAATTCTAACAAGATTACATTATTAAAAATCTATTTTCTATTTTTTAGATAACAAATAAGCTTTATTTTATGTGAAACTTTTTATGTGTGATACTAATGGTTATTACCGTAAAATTTCTAGGTGGTGATCAGTTATATTTATTTTTATAAAATTCTGAATTTTTGCTAATATTACTTTTGGATCAATTCTGATTTTATTTTTTATTAAATTGATAATTTAACTTTATTATTTTTGAAACTTTTTATAGAGGTTACTTTGGCTATTACATTTTCGAGCTAAAATTTTAAATCAGGATATTTTATATTTAGTTTGTAAAAATTCTGACATTGATAAGATTGTATGTAATTTAATTTCATCTTTAATTTCTTTTTAGCTTTAAATGAGTTCATCTTGCTTTAAAAGTTTTTGGAGATGGACTTGAGATGAATTGGGATTTATATAAATTTTTTTAGGATTTATTTCTTAAAGGATTTTTGGTTTTGCATTGAATAGAAAAGGAAAACAATTAGTAGAAAAGGTTTTCTTAAGAACCAAAATTCAAAAAAAAATTCCATAAAATATGGAAATTCAAAATAAGATGATATTTCTAACTCATTTTCATAGTTTGTTTAATTTGGGAGAAGAAATTTTATATGGTAACTTCACTTTCCTTAAGACTGATATTCAAGAAAATAATGAAAAGGAGGTTATTTTGAATTAAAATCTTGATTCTATTTAAAATTTTTATTCATTTTCTTTTTCACATTTCAAATTTTTATTTTTCTTACTTTTAAAATTTACGAGATGTTACATGGACACATTCCTCTCGAGCATGAGCGCACGAAAAAGGACCGAAGAAGTGACGCGTGTGCATGTTTATTGCCTGAGCGCATGACAAGTTCCATGCGGGCGAGCGTAAATTACAAAGAAGGACGCGTTGAAAAGATAAGCGATGTAGCTACCAACACATGGACCAATTATTATTTTGTACAACTGACATTACACCGACGCCAAAAAAAAAACATCACATGACAGACCGGGTTTGTATCTGAATAAAGTCGTATTTATTTATTTTTGGCGGCAGTCCATGCCACCGATATTGAGACCTGATTCCTTTCCAAACATCAACCTTTTGTTCGGATACCCACTACTTCGACGATCCTTTATATTCTTATCAATAATATATAGGTGGTGCAAACCCTACGTAAGAAGCTGGACTAGCTTTTTATTACGTACATACCATAATTACCACGCAAGCGATCGAGCAGTGTTATTAGCTATATATCTGTGACATGCAGCACCATTGTCTCAACCGTCATTCCCGGTCCGAACGACATGGCCACCCCCCACTCAGCCGCGGCCGCCGGTTTCTCGTTCCGTTCCTTGGCCGCCGCCCTACTCCTGCGAAGCTCATCGAGCACGAAGATCACTGTCGCGCCACTCATGTTCCCGTACTCACTTAGCACCTTTCGGCTCGCGGCCAGTTTTCCGGCCTCCAGACGGAGCACCTGTTCTATGTTGTCCAAGATTTTGCGGCCTCCGGGGTGGATCGCCCAGAAAAGATTGTTCCATTCGGCACCAACAATGCCGAGCGGCCCAAACGCGTCGAGCAAGCAACGTTCAACGTTTTCTCCGACCAACCGTGGCACCTGGTTTGAGATGTGGAAGCACATGCCGCCTTCCATCAGTTGCGTCGTGATCTCTTGCTCCGTGTTGGGTACCGTCGTCTGCGAGGCGAACACCATCTCGAACAACGGGCGCTCGACGGGCTCCACGGGGTCGGCGCCCACGATGACCGCGCCCGCGCCATCTCCGAACAACCCCTGGCCCATGAGGGTGTCGAGGCAGCCGGCCTCTTCGGGGCCGCAGAAGCCGACAAGGGTGAGCTCGGCGGAGGCCACGAGGACGCGTGCGCCACGGTTGTTCTCCGCGACCTCCTTGGCGAGCTGGAGCGCCCTTGCGCCGCCGTAACACCCGTGGAGATTGAGGTTGGTGCGGCAGACGGAGGGGCGGAGGCCAAGGAGCGACGCCAGGTGGCGGTCGGCGCTCGGGGTGCGGGCGCTCGAGAAGGTGCTGAAGATGAGATCGGTGATGTCGGTGGCTGGGCGGCCCCAGTCGGCTATGGCCTTCGCCGCAGCAGACGCGGCGAGTTCTGGGACCACGGCGGAAGCGATGTCCATCCGGGCGTCGAGGGTTGGCAATGCGCGGTCGTTGAAGTCCGGATGGGCATCGAGCAGTTGCTCGTCGACGTGCAGGAAGCGCTTCTTGATGCCCGACTGCTGACCTGAACATATAGAATTATATTGGAAGATTCATTAATTGTCAGATCATTAACTAATAATTGTAGCTGCATGCATGTACGAGCTTAATTACATATTCTCCTGAGCTTCTCTTTGAGGTCAGTGCGGTGCTCGCTCTTGGTGACACGGAAGTAGAAATCGGGGAACTCATCCTGGTACACGATGTTCTCCGGGTTCGCGGTGCCGATGCCGAGCACCGCCGCGGGGCCGTTTGCGCGCTGCGCACGCCGGATCTCGTGGACGCTGCAGGCCTGGGCGCTTGCCATGGGCGACATCGCTGAGTACAGTATAAGCTAGGTAGCTATAGGCTACCTGATCTTTTGCTAGAACCTCAGACAATTTAAAGGCAAGAAATGCTTGAGACAGATCTCTGCGTGCTTTGGACATGCTGAAGCTGGGCTCTATTTATAACGGCATGGCGACAGGCGATTTGGCGATTCCATCGAAGCGGGAGGTGTACGCAGGCACGTACGCTGCGGGCCGGGTATCTCTTTGCTTAATTTTTTGCTCGCCTGCCGCGGGTAACATCCAGAAAAATTCAAAAAAAAAATTAAAATTTAAAAATAAAAAAATAAAAATTTTAAAATAAATAAGATAAAAAATTTGAGTTTGAAATGTCATTTAATTTTGAATTTTCACTTTTTTGAATTTTGACCTAAAGAAAACTCAATTTCTTTATTGAACTTCTCTTTTCCAAATAATGAAAACCAAAATCACAAAATGAATAAAATAAAATTTAATTAAAAATGTGATTTAATGTTAGATTTTCTGCTATTATTTGTTTTTCTTGGGTTTTGCTCTAAAGAAAAGTCTTTTATAATGAATTAATTAATGTCGTAAAAGTAAAAGGGTAAAAATAAAATATAAGAAAAAAATCCAAAATAAAATATATTAAAATATATTAAACCTGTAGAACTCATTTAATGCGGTCCAAAGTCATGTGATATCATTAATTAATGACAAGAAAATCAAATTAATGTGTTTTGACTGAAAATAGTGTAATATAGCATTTTTGACTGAAAATAGTGCAATATAGCATTTTTTAAAATCTACATAGTTTATATCGAGCTGAAATTTTTACCAAACCTTTCTCAGGGTAATTTAAATCTACATTAAAAACATTAAAAAATTAATATTTAAATTTATTGCCTTTTAAAATTTAAAATAGAAAACTAAAAATCTAAAAATTTCAATGTTAGATTTATTAGAAAATAAATAAGCAAAATATCAACTTAAAATTTTTAAATAAGATCACATAGAACATAACAAACCTTCAAAAAAATTACAAAAATTCCTGACCTAATTTATATCTTCAATTAAATGAAAAATAGAAAAGATTTAAATGAGTAGTAGTGCTTGTCAAAATTAATAGAATTTTTCTACAAAATTTTTTAACCCAAACATTTTACAGAGTGAATATCTCTCTCTTGGGATCTCCTGAAAAAATTACTAAACGTTTAATGACAAGACTTAATGGAGAATTAAATGCGCAACCAAGCGGTGTCTAGAAGAAGGATTTGATTTACTAACTCTGTGACTTACACGTGGGACCGGCTACTGTTGGGACCCATTGGCTAGGGGGAATGAAACCGCCTCTGTTGCCGACTGCCAGGTGGACCCCATTGCTATTCGGCCCACACATCAGTCTTAGTCGCTGTTGCTCTCTCCTCCTTCCACGGTCAGCACCGCCTCATCATCTCTTTTCTCTGCCGTGGCAAGAAGCTGGCCGAAAATGCTCTGCCATGACAAAGGTTTTGCGTTGTAGCAGTCTTATTTAACATAGCCTGTATTACTGTATTTTACAAATACATTTTAAGACTTGCTGAGTATGAAAGTATTCAATATTTCTTAATTTGTGGTGTTAGATGAGAGGAAAATGAAGCCTAAGGTAGAGGCACAATCGGTTCGGATTCGGTCGGATATCGCTTTTTTTATATTCTAAACCATATTTTTTATCGGATTCAGAATCGGATAGTACCGGATACGAATACGGCGTGGATAATGTCGGTTATTGATTCGAATCGAATACGGAGCAGAATCGATACGGTATCGAATAATTTTTGTCAGAAAATGCGCAAAAACAAATACTGTATAAAACACACATATAGTATTGATTAATCAACCGTATGAGTTCAACATGCAACAAGATTATAGTAGTTTAACAAGTTATTTTATCGGGCAGTCCAGCAAAATTACAAAAGTACACTAAATTTTAATGGTATACATATGATAAGTTTCGAAATATATAATGATACGTAAATAATATTATGATAAGTTGAAAACATCACCAACTATCTCTGACCGGGAGTCAAGCGCGGCAACTTCATCGACCAGGAGGAGAAGCTCATCGTCCACCTCTAGGTGCTCCTCGGCAACCGGTAATTTCACCTGATTTTGCTTAATTTCCACTTTGATTAATTTACTTGCTCCAATACAGTCTGGGTTAATTTGTGTGATGGATTGAGCCCTAAATTGAGTTTGTGTTTGCGATTCTTAATTTGTTTAGGTGGGCGGCGATCACGTACTACTTGCCGGAGCGGACAGACAACAACATCAAGAACTACTGGAAAACGCACCTCAAGACGAAGCTCAAGAAGACGAGTGCCGGTGAGGACGGCGACGGCTTCGGTCAGGTAAAGAGCAGGGCGGCCACGCCCAAAGGGCGGTCGGAGCGCGCGGCTGCAGACAGACATCCACACCATGTGACAGGTGCTCCGGTAGGCTCTCTCGTTGGACTCCTCACCGCTGGCACTGTCGCAGGCGATGTACGTGTCCAGCGTCGAGAACATCGCGCTGCTGGAGGGCTGGATGCAGCCCAGGGACAACGGTGGGAAAGCATCCTCCGAGTCACGGTCATCAGCATCGGTGTTCGGCAAGGGCGCGTCTGCCAGCCATAGTGGCGCGGTGCCGAGATGGGAACAAGCAAGACGGGGACGCCTGTGCGGCCGCAGGGGCGCCGGCGTTGTCGATGCTGGAGAGCTAGCTGCTCGACAATGGCATGGAGCATGGGGAGGTGGGGGCACGCAGGGCAGGCCGCCAGACCGGTTGGATATCCGATTTGCCGAATCCGGATATATTCGAAAATAGATTTGAAATATTCCGATCCGACGGATATTGATCTCCTGAATCCGAAACCGAAAGAAAATATCCGAAACTGATTCTGAATCTGAAAACAATCCGAATCCGATCCGAACACATCCGGTCGGTCGGAAATTATCCGATCTGATTGCACCCCTACCAGAAGGTAACTATTTTGCTGCAGGATACAAGAAATCCGATGATACAACTTTTTAGGGATTATGCCTTGTCAGTTGTCTAATGGTTAGATAGACACACTATAAGACTTTTGTTTTTTTTTTCACTGCAATATACTTTGGATTTAAAGACTACATTGTATAAATAGCTTTCACTTTAATAATATTGTGTATAGATGTGATTTTAATTATTATAAATATACGTACTAGCTAATAATCATTGGACTAGTACTATATGTATATATAGATCATCCTTCTTCTGTAAAAAAAAGTTATTCTTTGCACCATGCGCGTGGCGCCGTTAACCACGATGTAATCATTACTTAATCTTTATACCTTAGGGCATGTACAATGGCATTAATTAGTCCATCTATATCTTGCCACTCACCATTTGGATCCTCGTGGATAGCAAGTAAATGAAGAGGAGAATCTGATCTTCTCGTGAGGCATTGACTCTGGCTCGTGCTCAGATTTCATCGACAGCAAAACCACTATTGTATCGAGGTCGATCTCTGTTGGCGCGATCTGATGCGTGGCGGTAACAAATTTCAATAGCGCAAGAATCCCCAAGTGCCAACAAATTCCCCTTCCGCATCGCGAAAACCCTCACTTTTGCATCGCGAAACCCTCCACGCTTTGGCCTTTGCCTCGCATCGCGAAACCCTAGTCTCATGGATCCGCGGCGCTAAGAACGAATGGCGGCGCAACGCCTTTCATTACAGATCACATTGCGGCCTGGCCGCTCCTCGATGAATAGCGGTGCGAGTGTGGACCAGACGGCAATGACAAGGATCGAGCGGCGGCGTGAAGCGGCGGGCCAGCGGCGGACAAGGATATGGGGCGGAGTGCGGCGGCAAAGAAGGACGGAGTCGTGGCGGGCGAAGAGGCGAGGTCGCGGCGGCTATGGCGAGGCGCGCCCAGCCAGCGGAACTGCAGGTGTGGGCAGCGTGAGCGGAGCACTGGCGTTGGGGTTGAAGCGAAGGCGCGCGCGGTGGCTCCTCTCGAGGTTGCTCCCATTCACGACGCCTCATCCTTCTCCTGCGCCGCTTCCTATACCGATGGGAGCCGGGGCTTCACCGGTGTTCCGAGCTTCATGGGCGGACATGGATTGTCTTCACCGACCACTCCTCCATGGATGCGTTCTCGATCGCCGGATCCGTGACTGGTAAATTCTTTCATTCCTAAATTGACAATCCTAGGTATAACGATAGTTGTTCAGAGCTCTAACTGACATCTAGAAAGAGGAATAATATTTTTTTTGGATTGATTAATCTATGACCCAATCAAACTGTATTCATAAGATGCTCAGATAAATAGTTGTAAGAAGCATGTACAAATGTCAAAGTAAAGCAACACAATTATGTATGTCTTTAAGCTTTCATCCGAGCATTAACAAGGTGACCGCATACCTGTCAAGAAGATCTGAAGATAGCTCCTCAAATTTAGCCCTCGTAAGAGTTGTCTCAATATGCTTGAGGCCATCAGCAGTAGCAGTAGCAAGAAAATATAATGAACAGTTCCATTAGCAAAGGGTATAGAGTAGAGCCTTGGTTCAGTACATCAGCTCTTTCTTTCCCAGCAAGTTGTACATATTTTACAGCCAATGTGGATTTTAAAAATTAACAACCACACTAGAAAAAGTGAGATGATTGAATTCATATTAACACAAATAATATTGTTTTAGGTTTTACGTCGCATTGTAAGATCCATAATGCATCTGTTTTACAAGTGAGATTATGAACATAAGGTTACACAATATGGATTGGGGCTAAATTTATACTCCAAGAAACATCGAAGAAATAGACATAGGCATAGGTATAGGCCTCAGTTGGGCAAACATAGGTAGAAAATAACTCACCTTATCAAATTCATCACCACCAAGGTGTGTGCCACCTGATGTAGATAGCACCTCAAACACACCATCTCCGACCTCAAGAATTGGAATAATTGAAATGTAATAAGGAACCGAGTTATGATCTAAGAGACTGAAAATAAATAATTTAAATCAAGACCATCTAAAAAACGGAGAAGAAAAAAAACCCAAAAGCATTGATCACAACAATATAATACAATGAAATAGGTTTCACACATATCAAATATGCTCCCTCGGTTGCAAAATCTTGATTTTTTCTTTTTTGTTAAGATTTCCATTTCTGAAATTGTTCAACATTTATGCAACCATTCTTTCAGGGACAATAACCCACATCCCCCAGGTGGATTTATGAGGCTAGTCAACAACCCACCGTCGCAGAACTTTCATTTTGTTGGTGCCACTAGATGTTCTTCGCCGCCAATTGTGGTGACTCCAACCCCACATTTGGAGCATGATCCAATTCAAGTGGACAGCGGTGATGAAGTTGCAAGGACCGACAAACGAATCCTTTGGACTCAAGAAGAAGACGTTAGGCTGGTGAGTCTTAGTTGTTTTTCACTCATTTTCATACATTGTCATCACTCAATTTTAGCAAAATGATGTTTTGCTTTACATTTGTAGATGAGTTCTTGGTTGAAGAATTCAATGGATCCAATTAATGGAGCTGATAGGAGGAATGAACAATATTGGGGCGATGTAGTTAAGACGTACAACATGACGACCCCAAAACATAGAATTAGAAATCAGAAGCAATCAAAGGACCGTTGGCATAAGGTTAATAAATGGATTGACATTTTTCATAGTGCTTGGTTGAAGGCTCGTAGAATTTATACTAATGGTCATTCAGGTCAGATGTGGATTGATAAGGCACATAAGTTCTATGAGGAAGACAACAAACAACTGAACTTGGGAAATTTCGTGTTAATGGATGTATGGTATGCTGTTAGAGGTGAGGCAAAGTGGATTTCATAAAACAATGAGCTGAAGAAAGCACGTAAAAGGAAGGCCAACAATACTGAAGGAAGCACCATTGAGAAAGAAGATGATGATGTTGATGAACTGCCGCGACCAATGGGGCAAAAGAAAGCAAAGAAGGCTGCATTTGATGCTAAAAAGGATGGAAAATCAAAGGAACGTGCAATAGATGTTGAACAGCTTGAAAAATATAGCCGAGTCCAAGTTGAAGCTCACGAAACCGCTTAAAGGTCTTTGGAGGTACAACAGAAACTATCGACCAAGAAGCTTGAAGCATCTAGACTTTGCCATCTTGCTGTAGTTGAGAGCAAGGAAGCTAAGATTCTAGAGAAGGAAGGAAAGATACTGGAGAAGGAAGCAAAAATGATGGAGGCATATAATTGTCTCCTCTCAAGAGACACTTCGAGGTACTTTCTTTGAAGAGAAAGTGAGCATGTAGGCTGCTCTTAGGTGTTTGAGGCTCGAGGCTTTTTCACGAAAACTAAGTTGTGCATGGAGGTATGTGTCTTGTGATGAATATTTAAAATCATCGACCAATTGTGATCGTGACACTTTATTCTGTTTATTTTTGCAGGGTGATTGTGACACTTTGTTTGATTGGTTGCGGCAGAAGATCAAATTCTAAGTCTGAAACTGAGACAAAGTTTTGATTTAGAAGAAGGGGCAGTTATAGTTTTTGCATTTCTGATTTAGATGGAGTGTTCTGAGTTTTGCAGTTATATTTTATTTCTGAATCTGAAGTTATGAATATGCTATGTCAATCTGAATTTTCCAGTTATGAAATTTCCATGGCCGTTCTATGGACTTTAGCTAATTGGTTCTGTTAGTTTCAGTTTCATCTAGACAAACTTAAGCCATATTTTTCATGAGAAGACAAGCTTGAACCTCTCCAAGCAAAACTGAAAAGGGTCAGGATATGGTGCTGAAGGTTATGGCTGGCTGGAAGGATTAAATATGTGACCTTCCAATAATTAACTGGAATAAACCTGATCAGACCTGAGTTGATAGGATGGCGGCCCCATCTTTTTTCTTTGTGGATGGCTTTGTTATAAACAACTTTTAGCTGCAAAATGTTTCTCAGCCTTTTTCCCTGCCTACATTTTCCCACTTTGCTATTATTGCAACTTGAAGAACTACAGTCTACTGGTCTCTAATTGCTATTGATTAGGATACCTGTGTTGTTATTTCAAGCATGTTTCGAAAAGCTAAGCACTCATAAAGGTTGAAGAGGAGTTTCTTCAAGGAACTAGTTGCTCTTGGATATTTGCATATTTGGGTACAAAGAAAAATGATGCATATTTGAAGGGCTGCCCTCAAATATGCATAGATGGAAAAAAAATTGTTTATGTAGAACTTCTTAGAGTTAGACCAGTGACTAGTTTAATTTTTTCGTATTTTTCCTTGTAAATAACCCCATACAGTTCTCCTTTATATTTAATGTATACTACTAGCAGCAGTGTTTACCCCTGCCGTGTTCCCGTGAGAGAGGGAGAAACTTTTGTAAACTACAAACAAATGTGCCGTAGTCATTTTTTTCTTTTGAGGTAACAATATGTCATGTTAGCGTTCATGGCCTTCCCTTTAATATCCCTGTCCAAAGGGTGCAGCTCTTTTCCTTGCTTTAGGGCTTCAAGCAACAATTATTTGTTTAATTTAATGTATTTTTGTGTTTCTTTATTGTCTCATTTTTTTCAGATTGCAAACTTCCGCCCTTCTGATGAAGATCTGGATTATCCTGGAAAGCTTGAGCAATCCATAGATGCAACTTCAAGTGCCACTGTTAGTTTGCTTCTTAAGTTAAAAATGGTAAGTTTTGGCTTCCTTTTTTCTTTCCTGAAGCAAATCAATAAGTTTTGGTGAGTTTTGGTTTCCTTTTTTCTTTCCTGAAGCAAATCAATGAAGCACCTGGGGATAAGACTACTCATCAGATCAACGCTTTTCAGTTGATTGGAATGGCATCTTCCCTTGATCTTTTAGGGTTTTTTGAGGAAGAGGTTTGTACAACATCTTATCAGAAATTTCCTTCTAGCACTTTCATTGCCTCACTCACATGAGTTGCTAGTACAAGAAATGGATCGCTAGGCATACTTATGATGCAATCCTTTGTGACAGTGTTGAAAACATGGCCGTTGTGTTTTGCTGGCTCTGTTTTGAAAGTTCTGAACCATATTGTTTTCTAAAGTAATGGTTTCATTTTTTTCTTAGGCATGTCTGGATTCAGGCTTCTTCTATGTGGTGGATCATGGAATAAGCCAGGAGTTATTGGATGAGGTTTTTGCCCAGAGCGAGAAATTCTTTGACCTTCCTACCAGTGAGGTTTTTGCCTCAAGTATGGGAATATGCAGCTCCTGTGAAGGGGTAAGCTTATTAATCTAATTACTTAGATGTATGCCTCACTCATATTTCCATCCCTATGTCGTTTCTTATTTTAAGCTTTGTTTAATCTTGACTCTCCTTTTACCTTTAGCCACATGAACCATATCTTTGCAGTCTGTGCTGTTATCACTCCTGTAGCATCTGCTCTAAATGTCGTTGCTCTTGCAGTTAAAGAGTACCCTGTTTACCACTCACTGCTAATAGACATGCTTCCTCTCTCACTACTACTATGTGCCAATATTGCCTATTTCACCTATGGTTATATCTGTTGTTAAGAAAGCACATGATGCTTTTGTTTCATCATAGGCATAAGAAAACATCTCAGAGATAGGATGACTAATTTTGCTTGCTGATGTTTCAACCTGCAATGGCTCGTCGAGGAAAGATGCTGGTTCTCCGCGAGCAGGCGAAGAGAGGGGCGTGGTGCTCGACATTGGCCGCTGAGTCGCGATGCCTGAGATGGCGCGATTCGAAAGAGTCCGCGGCGCAGCACCGTGTCTGGGTGATCGCGCGGCGGCGTATGCCACATATCTCAAGTGCGCGTGTATCACCCGTATTTGGAGAGCGAGTGGGACCTCGAGCCGTGCCCATCACGCCGAGACCTCCACCGCCGTCGCTCGGCCTCTCGCCGAGGTTTGCTTCACAGACGCATTGATTTCTTGGTCTCTCATTCTCCCAATAATGTGCTGTTCTCTCGATGTCACAGTGTTGGCGTTAACAGAGGCATCCTAAGCAGCTCGGTCGAGGTGTTGTCTTCGGCAATGGCCAGTGCAATGCAAAGGGCGCCGAGCATGTGCAATGCATGCGTGGAGGGCTACGAGCGCGAGCACGCCGTGATGGCATCATCAGAGGTTGTTCTCCATCCCACCATGCAGCCGATGTCACAGTGGCTGCAGATCGGAATATTTAACTTGACAAGAGATATATTACTCTGATGCCTGTATATTTGTAGTGGCTGATTGGTAAGTTTTGGTTTCCTTTGCGTGTGAACATGTGTGTATTGTAGCTGAATGTGTATATTTGCGTGTGAACATATGTGAACATGGTGTGAACAGGTATATTTGCGTGTGAACATGTGTGTATATTTGCGTGTGAACAGGTGTGTATTGTAGCTGAATGTGTGAACATATGTGATTTGGTGCATGCGTGTTGAGGACAGAATCATGTATAAATTGTTGCAGCCTGTCCTTAGCTGTCACTCCAAAAAACATCATTGCAACCCATCCATACACAATGTTACAGGAACCAGATCCGATTCCCCCACCAGAGACAGATGAAGAGAACAGTGATCCTATAGAGGGAGATTTTGATCCTAGCGATGTTTACACGCTAGAAGATTTCCTTGTCGAGGATGAAATATTAGATGAATTTGGAAGGAAGATCGGAGAGAAGATGAAGGCCACAATCGATGGAGGAGCATCAAATCCACCTCGCCGCTGACGCTTAAGTGGAATCAAGAGACTTATTCCAAGGAATCGAGAAGCTGGACACGATGATCTTGTAGTGAATTATTTCTCCGCAAATCCTATCTACACCGACGAGATGTTTCGAAGGAGGTTTCGTATGAGAAGGCCACTATTCCTTCAAATAGTGGAAAAACTCGGTGAGTGGTCCCCTTATTTTACACAAAGAGCAGATGCTACTGGTAGAAATGGCCTCTCACCCCTCTAAAAGTGTACCGCGGCCATTCGAATGCTTGGATATGGTACCCTGGCCGACCAACTTGATGAGGTGTTGAAGATTGGCACGAGCACATCTTTGAAGTGTTTAGGAAAATTTGCTCTAGGGGTTATTGAAAGTTTTGGTGGGGAGTACTTGCGTCCGCCTAGAAGTAACGAACTAGAAAAAATTCTTCAAGAAAATGAGTCTCGTGGTTTTCCAAGCATGATAGGAAGCATTGACTATATGCATTGGACTTAGAAAAATTGCCCAAAAGATTGGGCCGGCATGTTTACGCGGGGTGACAAAGGCGTTCCTACTATGATTCTTGAAGCGGTGGCATCACGAGATCTTCAAATATGGCATGCTTTTTTTGGTACTTCCGGATCTCATAACGACATCAATGTGTTGAATAAGTCTCCACTGCTCATTGACGTGCTCAAAGGAAGCTCCACGTGGCACTTCAATGTCAATGGGAATCAATATGACACCCCATATTATCTTGCGGATGAGAATATATATCCAGAGGGCTTTATTTGTAGAAGACCATTCATCTTCCTCAATTAGAGAAAGATAAATTATTTGCAAAACATTAAGAATCTGCAAAGGAAGGATGTTGAGTGCGCATTTGGCGTACAAATGATCCCATTTTTGATATTGCTCGTAGACCAACACATTTATAGAAGCGGGCGGATGTTGTGAACATAATGCAAGCTTTGCATTATCCTTCACAATATGATAGTCGAAGATGAAAAAGAGATGGTTAAAATTCCATTAGACTTGAATGAGAATCCGGATGCAACGATCGTGCTACCACCGTAGTGCGTACTAGCGGCTAATCCCGACCCTTGCTTCGTGGAAGTGCTAGAGAGAAATTCCGCTTATCCGTGTTTCAATCAACTCATACTCAACTCAAGAGTGATTTGGTTGAGCATATATGGCAACGTTATGGAAACCACCAAAATTAGATCTACATTAAGTTATCGTGTTATGTACTAATTAGATCCTATTATGTCATGTATTCGAGTAACAATTGGTATAAATATATATTATATTTGCTCTTATAAGAAATTCATGTGTACTACTCCTGCCCCTCAAAATATATATAAGTGCACGTGATTTCAAGATTCAAACTTTGAAATCTTTTGACCAATGATTTGTCTAACTATATAAAGATTTTGTGATATAAAAGTGGTACCATTGAATTTGTATTTGAAAGTACTTTGTAATGATAATGATTTTGTTTGTATAAATGATATTGGATAAGAGAAATCAAAGGTCAAAGTATAGTTTAGGAGACTGTGCCAAGTCAAACCACGCCTTATATTTTGAGACGGAGGGAGTATTTGAGTACCCACCATGTATTCTCTTAAACAAGCAACAAAATGGCTACAAAGATTATATGTATATTTCATCACCATGGAGCAATAAAGGCCTTGCATGAAATAATAGTACACAGACGACCTAATAGACAAGCCTTTATGCGAGTTGTCTCTTCTGCATTGTCCGTGGTATACGATCTTCAAAGTTTGATGGCATTTACGTACAGTGCCCCAACCATTGTACATGCTCTAGGTGGTAACCGGACGGAGGTTGGGGCTCCTGCGACATCGACCTTAACCGGTCAATATAGTAGAAATTTGACATGTCAGCAGATTAAAAAAAAAAAAACAAGGGTAGGTTCTAAATTTTGTTTACAGTTACATAAATATTAAAATATAAATAAAAGATAGATAGTAATTACTTACCCTTTCATTTACTTCAAAATTTATACAACTTATATTAAAAGAAAAAATATTGAAGCACCGCTTAAGAAAGACACACTAATAATTAGCTAGGCACGCGCGAAGTAAAAGTCTTGCATGCACAAGCTACCCTCCAGATTGTGGAATTGCATGTTTACGACCATTGCGAAGTAGCAACACCACTTGTTATGGCCATTGCGAAGTAGCTGTACCACCTTCAGATTGGGTTGGCCTCCACTTTATTTTGGCCGGCTGAGATCCAATATGGCTCTAACAAGTAGGTTAAACTCGGTCAGAATTGTTTTTTTACTGATGGAGGAACGGACGGATTTTAAACGGTTTTAACATTCAAAGAATATGTTTTACCCGGTTTTTTACATATGATTGACGAAAATTAAACCATACAAAGAGAATGTTTTTTTTCCCGTTTTATCTATCCGGGGCAACCACCTCTCTCTGCTCATCCTAACCACTTGATCTCGATCCAACAATCCAAACAACATGCATGATGTCCTCAGCGAGCCTAGCCAGGCGATCTCGATCTGACGGCCAAAACAAAACGAGGTGACATGTCCAGTCCCTCAGCTCCCCAGCCTAGCTAGCGCCTTTTTACTAGCTATGCGCAATGCCGCCGACCTCTACCTATTCCTACGCATGTACAAGAACGGCCGCGTCGAGCGGCCTGGCGTCCGACGACACGGGCGGTGTCGCAACGACAAGACCGCCGCCTCGCGCCGGAGCACCCGATACGCGCGGCCAAATGTAGTGAAGACTCGGGAGGAAGCCTAGCGGCCTAGGCTGTTTAGGGCCATAACAGGCGTTGGGCTACATTGGGAAGTTTGTACCGGCCCGAGGTATATAGCCCGCCCTGAACTCATTAATGGCATCTCCAATGGTACTAGCTATAAGAAATATCTATATCATCTATAGATAGCATATAGACAACTTCTCCAATAGATTAGCTATAGCATTGTCTATAAAATTAAATATTGGCCCACATGTAATAGATAATAAATGCCTTGGAATCAGTTATAACCTGACTATCTATTAGTAGCCGGTCTATATCTCTCTCCTCATTTTTTCTCTTCCACCTAAGCAAAATGCTGAGATAGCACGTTTATAGCTAGCTGAAGTGGCACCATTGGAGATGCCCTAACAATCGGACGAGGAAAAGCACCGGCAGCCAGTTACTGATTGGGCATTGGGTGGGGTGACAGAATCTGATTTCGTTGGCAGCTCTGGCCTCTGGGGGCACTCTGGTGATCGAGCTACTTCTAACTTTCTAGGGCACACATTGGATTGCCGAAATTATCAATTGTTAGAGTTAATCTTGTTTTCGAAAAGTTTGGTTTGGAAAGTGTTGTTTTAGAGTCTGATGAGTAGTGTACAGAATAGAGTCCGAGTCGGTTATGTACTGATGTGTGAATCAGCCTTTATAAGGCCCACGAGTCCCGTAACATGGATAGCATAAGTTAGAGAATAGATGTAATACAAAATAAAAGAAGCTTGTAGCTTAGTTGGTTTTGAGCGCTGTCCTGCGGATCTGAAGGTCCCAAGTTTGAGTCCTGAGTCGACGATTTTTCCATTGAATTTCTTTAATATTCTAACAATTGGTATCAGAGCATGAGATCTTAATCCGTGTAGGCCCAAGATAATGCCGTAGTCTCCAGAAAATGTTGTCACCGATGACGAGGCAACGTCAGGTGCGATGGCCAAGAAGAGTTTTGTCACCTCGCTGCATTATACGATGCTCACGAAGAGTAATTATGCAGCATAGGCAATCAAGATAAAGATGTATATGAGGGCTCAAGGACTGTGGGAAGCGATCGTAGACGACAATGTTGATGTGCGCAAGGATCAGATGGCCTTGGCGGCCATCTATGGAGAAATCCCGGAGGAAACGCTCTTCCTACAAGCCGAAAAGGAGACAGTCAAAGTTGCGTGGGAGGTATTGAAGACAATGCATCTTGGAGCCGATCATGTAAAGGAGGCAAATGTGCAGACCCTTAAAGCTGGGTTCGAAGGGCTGTGTATGATGGAGACGGAGTTGATCGACGATTTCTTCATCCGGTTGACGACAATCGTCAACAAAATCAAAGGGCTTGGCGACAAGATGAAGGAAAACTATGTGGTAAGAAAATTCCTTCGTATAGTCCTGGTAGGTTCCTGCAAAATCATCTACACTATTGAGCAGTTCGGTGACCAAAAGGTGATGACGATTGAGTAGGTGATCGATCACTTGAAGGTACATGGGGAACGGATTAGGGAATCGAGCAGCAGTGAAGAAGAGCATCTACTCCTGATGCGTGCTGAGTGGGAAACCCAATTGTCGAGGCACGACGGCGAGGGCTTCTTCGATGACACTAAAGGCGATGGTCGATGAGGCCATAAGAATAGGAAATTTGATAAGGAAAAAGTGAGTCGCTATAATTGTAATGATTATGGGTATTTCGTTTCAGAGTGTCACAAACTAAAGGAGGCAAAAAAACGCTCCTTGCCGAAGCTCTAAGTGATGATGAACCAGCACTACTTTGACGCTCTCTCAAGTAAGAGAGTTGAGTCCGGGACGTTGAAGAGGTGTTGATCGCCGTCCTAAGTCGTGTTTGTCAAAGTTGGCTCCGAGACGTTGAGGAGATACGTTCGTTGTCTCAAAGAAATGTCCGTTGAAGATGAGACCAAGATGTTGATGAGATATGTTCGCCGTCTTGCTTTAAGCAAGTTGATTACATGATGTTGAGGAGATGCGTTCTTCATCCTGTATCAAGTAAATGTTGGGTAAGTCATAGTTGAAACCGACTACCTCAACAAGTTAGAGTTATGTTACAAAATTAAGGAGGTGAATGTTAAAGTTAATCTTATTTTAAGAAAGTTTGGTTCGAAAAGTGTTGTTTTAGAGTCTGAGTAATGCACGAAATAGACTTTGAGTTTGTTATGTATTGACGTGTGAATCAGCCATTATATGTGTCGGGATTGGGTAATTCCCATAAAGACCATCATACCCCAGCAGACAATCTTTGGCCAACCATACTTACCCTTGGATGGTGTCCCCAAGGAAGACCCTCGAACAGTATCGTCGGCCCGTGCGATGCCGATTATGACCAAGCTCGCCCCTCGAGCATGCGCCTCAGCTTCGAACGTGCTGCGCCGGAGAGGATGCGACGTCGCCGAGGCTAAAGGAAGATCCGGGCATGATCGGCAAGTGCGGCAGCGCCGCCATGAAGATGACGCGGCATTAATCACCCGGTGGTTCGAAGGACGTCTGACGCATCGTTCTAAGCCCTCATACGCCCACGCCACGGCATGGCGAAAAGTAAGGGTGGCAGCTTACACTCCACGTCCCGAGCACGATGAGTGTATGTCATTCGGATTATAAATGATGTAAGATCGTAATCGCTCTATAAATACTCCCACCGTGAGGAGAAGCATTTAGGGGATTTTTGGTTCGAAATAGTACAAGTAAGAAAACACCGAATGCATCCTCGAAGAAGAAGAGAGAAAGGCACAATGTGCCCCAGCAAGCTCCATATAAACTTTTTCAATAGTAGTGAAGCCATCGGGCGTGGGGTTGTTATCTTCAGCATGAGAGGCCCGAACCGTGATAAAAAGTTCTTGTCTATTGTCTCCTTTTGAACCTCCGACCATCCACGCCTCGCTAGCTCGGCCGGTCCTGGACGCTTATACCTTCGTGAAAAGGACCTTGTTGATCCTCATTCAACAAGTAAGTCTCGGGGGACCCGCTCAAATGTCGATAACCGGCACAAATTGCGGGGATCGAACAGTCCTTTCGTGAAGAATAACTCAAGATGCCGAATTCCAAGGATGGTCAAGACCTCTCAAGGCCTTCGGACGACGCTGAGGATGATGACATGTACTACGGCGACGAAGACGAGGTTGGTGTGGCGACCGTATATGCTACACCGAACCGGGAGTTCTTCCCCAGTAGCTACAGCGCGAGAGCATTTTCTCCGCTCGCAGCGTGATTCCTTCACTGATGAGGAAGAATATAACGATCTCTACAATGGCCTGGACGTTCCTGGCCGTCCTGAGCCCATTCATGAGATCACGTCGCGCGGAGACACCATGATGTCGCCCTCGCGGCCCTAGTACTCCCGCGACGTCAATATGGCGGGAAGAGAAGAAGATCCCGAGGCCGAATCCTCGGGGGCCACTCGTCATCATCGACACGAGGTAGCCAAGAATCATTCGGAGGTGTCCCTGGATAGGACCCTGGCAAACATCCGCCACCAAGCTCGGGGAAAGACGGGCGTTAAGGCTAAAGACTCGACTCGCGGAAATTCTTGTGAGCACCGCTTTCTGGATCATGTGCATGATCGCCGGCCAAGATCACCCCCTCCCGCTCCCCAGAGCGCCGAGCGGCTGCGGGCCATGGCGACGGTCGTGCGCAACCTTCGAAACTTTTCTGGTCAGGCGGACCTGGAGGCCATGGGCACGGTCATGGCTGAGAACCTGAAAAAACTCACCGCCAACATGAGGCTTTCAGGGCCCCCTAGCAGTAAAGAAGCCCGGAGTATTTCCTAGGATAGTAAGCATCGTTCTCCTGTCCGCTCCTGTCACGGCGACTCCCGGAGCCCTACTCGGGAAGGCCACGGGAAGCATGATCGGTGCCGTGAGGACGTTCGGAGCGGTTCTCGACGGCCTCACGGGATCAGGGGCACGCTCGATCCAGTTACGGGCATACCGAGTGCTCCGCCTCGGGGCGGTCATCGCCGCGCCGATATGGGGGAGTGTTCTCCCGCCTTGGTCCGCGCATAGGAGACCATCGCGGTGGTGACCGCCATGATCACCACGCTCATAGGGGTCATCACGACAGCCCAGCGTTTGGGTGCCGAGCCTTCTCAGCATCCCTCCGTGACGTCTCGTGGCCAAGCATGTTCAACCCCGGCCACATCGAGAGATTCAGCGGAACTCAAAATCCGGATGAGTTCTTCTCAATCTACTCCATCGCTATTCTGGCGGCTGGAGGGGATGAGGGAGTTATGGCCAACTTCCTCCCCACGGTCTTGGACAGGTCCGCTAGGACGTGGCTCTTCAACCAGAAGGAGGGATCGATCCGCTCGTGGAGGCAACTCAGTGAAGCGCTCTGGGCGAATTTTCAGAGCTGCTACACTCGCCCGGGCAAGGAACGTGACCTCGAGCGCTTGATCCAGACCGAAAAGGAATCCTTGAGGCACTTCGTCCAGAGGTTCATCAAAGTGAGAAATTCAATTCCGAGCATTTCGGACGAAGCGATTGTCCGAGCTTTCAAGTTCGGAGTTCGGGACATCCGCTTCACGCAAGATCTGGAGATTCACCCAGATCTAACGGCCAATGAGCTGTTCTGTACGGCCAACCGCTATGCGAATGCCGCGAGGCGTTCATGGAAGAAGATGCGAAGCGAGTCGCCACCTCCGGCTTGAAGGCTCCACGAGCAAGAAGCACCCGGGCCCTGTGGTGAAGAAGATCAAGAAGAAGAGGTCGTCCACGCCGGGCGTGGCGGCGGCCATCGAGCATCACCCGCCATGGGCTCCACCATCTCCGCAGCCCGGGAGAGGAAGAAGCCGGCCAGCTCAACGGTGCAACGACCAAAGTCGCAGCGACCAAGGTCACGCAGGCCGAGCTGCACCTCCTGACGACCGCTCTGCTTCATCAGGCATATGGCACGACCTTCGCAATTGTTGAACCTGGGCGTTCCGCCTAGAGAAGTTCTACAACGGCAAGGGCCCTATGCCCACGCTCCTAGGAAAAAGGGAGAGCAGCAAGAGCATGGGTCCCGCGGACGAAGGCGACGACATGGAATACTAGGAGCCCCATAACCACAGGAGGCAGCATGGGAGGTACACCACATCGCCCAAGGCAAGCCCCCCGTGCAGCAGCTCAGGTGGTCCGAGCTATTCATTACTTTCTCCAAGGACGACTGTCCCCTTGGAATGACCAAGCCTCAAAAGCTCCCGTTGGTCATGAGGTCGACCATCAGCAACGCTAAGGTGGGGCGGGTCCTCATCGACAACGGGAGCTCCCTGGATCTCATATCCACCAAGGTCCTAGACGAGATGCAAGTTCCTCAGTCCAAGATCAAGAGCATAGCGGTCCCATTCTTCAGGATCGTTCCGGACACCTCGGTCGAGCCCCTTGGCTAGATCGTTTTGCCCGTCACGTTTGGGAGCCCGAGCAACTTCCAAACCGAGATGATCACGTTCAAAGTCATCGACTTCGAGTCGGCCTACAACGCCATCCTCGGCAGGCTGGTTCTTTCCAAGTTCATGGCGCCACGATCACGCTTTATCGTGTCCAAGGTTTCCGGCCCGAAAGGCGTAATCACCATAAGGGGGAACCAAAAGGAGGCCTTGAACTATGACGAGAAGTCGCTTGATATGGTCGGGAAGCTGCCCCAATGCGGTCCCGACCAAGAGCCGAGGAATCCCTGGCCGAAAGTTGCCCTCCAACCAGGAGGAGGAACCAAGCGGTCCCTGCAGCCATGGATCCGGCTAGAGTCTTACATTTGGGATCTTCCTTAGATCCCAAATAGAACTTCGACTCATTACTTTCCTCCGGAAAACGTGGGCGTGTTCGCTGGGAACCGTCAGATATGCTGAAGTCCCAAGGGAAGTAATTGAGCACATGCTAGGATTCGGCCGATAAAAAGCCTGCGCCCGAAGCTTAGGCGTTTTTTTCCTGGAGAAACAAGCAATCATCTGGGATGAACTCCACAAACTCCTCAAGGCCGGTTTCATCCGGGAAGTCGAGCATTCGGAATGGCTGGCGAACCTAGTCATCGTCAAGAAGAAGGGTGGCAAGTGGCATATATGTGTCGACCACACCGGCCTGAACGCACTTCCCGCTGCCACGCATAGACCAGTTGGTCGACGCGACGGCGGAGTCTCAGGTGATGAGCTTTCTGGACACCTACTCAGGCTACCACCATATCAGCATATCCCCTGAAGATGAAGAGAAGACTTCCTTCATTACCCGTTAAACACGTTACGCTATCTCGACCATGTCTTCGGTCTAAGGAACGCTGGAGCAACCTTCCAGCGCCTGATACAGAAGACTTTCTCAGATCAAATGGGCCTAAATCTGGAGGTATATGTAGACAACATTGTGGTAAAAAGTAGGCTCGCCTCAGGTCATGTATCTGACCTTGAGGAAACATTTTGTAACCTCAATAGACATCAAATAAAGCTTAACCCTGAAAAGTGTGTCTTTGGGGTGAGGGCGGGCAAAGTGCTCGGCTACATGATTGGTCCACAAGGCATCGGGGCAAACCCAGAAAAAATTGAAGCCATTGAAAGAATGCGGCCTCCCAGCTGCGTGAAAGAGGTCCATGCCTAGACCGGGCGTATGGCGGCCCTGAGTCGCTTCATTTCTCCGGTCGAGGGCGTGGTGCCTTTCTTCAAAGGCTCCGCGAGTCATGATGGTTTCGCATGGACGGAAGAAGCCAACAGCTCCTTCGAGGAGCTAAAGCAATACTGTCTAGCCCACTGTCTTAACCACGCCAAGGTCGGAGAGCGCTTACTGCTATATCGCGGCGACCGACGTGGCGTAAAGCGGTGTTGGCGGTCGAACAAGGCGAGAGCACGTGACCGATATACTATGTCACGAAGTCTTACACGAACCAAAGGCGGTACCACGAGATCGAAGCTCTTGTACTCCTTGCTCGTGGCCGAAAAGCGCGCCACTATTTTCAAGCCCAAAGGTCGTCATTCGACCAACTTTCCCTTAGGGAGATCCTAAGAAATCAAGGCACGGTGGTCAAATAGCGAAGTGGGTTATGGAGCTCGCCGAGTTTGATATCCACTTCTCGGCCCGGACGGCGATCAAATCTCAGATCTTGGCAGATTTTGTAGCAAAATGGACGAATCTGGTGCCATCTGCTGCCGAGCTCGATGGATCCGAAGAAGGTCGTTGGACCATGTACTTTGACGGGTCAGAGCTTCTGACAGCTTCGGGGCTAGGTCGGTCTTTGGTATCCCCAGTAGATCAACTCTAGTACGCCATCCAATTACACTTCGTCGTAACCAATAACGCGGCGGAGTATGAAGGCCTTCTGACCGGACTACGAGCATGCAAAGCACTCGGGGTCCAGCGGCTGACTTTAAGGGCGATTTGCAATTGGTCGTCAACCAAGTTAATAAGGAGTATCAGTGTTCCGATAACTCAATGGCGCTTTACTTGGTTGAAGTAAGGAAGATAGAGAGGTACTTTAGAAATTTTGAAGTACTCTACATCCCCGGAAGGACAATTCCCTGGCCGACCACCTCTCCAAGCTCGGTTCCTCTCAAATGCTGCTCCGTGAGGAGTGCTTTCGTCGAGCACCTATACAAGCCCTCCATTCATATAGAGAGGCCGGAGATGTGTGGTAACATCTCCTCCTCGAGCATGGTCGTTGCGATGACATCATTAGTCCGATATCTTGCCTATGGGACCTTTGCAGGAAAAAGTTGAGCGTTCCCGGCTTATAAGGTGATCCTCTCCATACAGGTTGATCGAGGGTGCCTTGTACCGCAAAAGGGGACTAGGAGTCCTCTCCAAGTGCATATCTTAGGAAGAGGGCAAATTCCTTCTTAGAGATATCCATGAAGGAGTGTGTAGAGCTCACTCGTCTTTTAGGACGCTCGTGAGTAAAACCTTCCGATTGGGATATTATTGGCCAACAGTCTTAACCGACGCTCGGACGATCGTAGCGACTTGTCGGGCATGCCAGTTTCATGCCCGCAAGGCACATCAGCCGGCGTGCGTGCTCCAAACTATCCCGCTCTCATGGCCATTCTCGACCTGGGGAGTCGATATACTCAGACCTTTCCCCAGTGGTAGAAGAGGTTGTAAATTCTTGCTCGTGGCTATCGACACTTTCACTAAGTGGATCGAGGCCGAACCCGTGTCAACTATTTCGGCCCAAGCAGCCAGGAGGTTTTTCCGTAGTAACGTGGTGACGCATTTTGGTGTTCCAAATCGCCTCATCACGGATAACGGCACCCAGTTCACTAGTGAACTGTTTCAAGCCTACTGTGAGGACATCGGGACAAAGGTCTGCTTCACCTCTGTAGCTCATCCGCAGAGCAATGGAGCGGTCGAACGAGCAAATGGCCAAATCCTCCAAAGGATCAAAAATAGGGTTTTCAAAAACCTCACCCAGCCGCATGTCGTGGGTGGGCGAGCTTCCTTCAGATCCTCGTGGGTTCACACTCTCGGCGATGGGATCTGGCGAAACCCCTTTCGGCTCTCTATGGTGCAGAGGCCATATTACCCATGAAATAGTCTTTGGGCTCCCAAAGAGTGCACTTGGTCGACAATGTCGACCAAGAGCTCGAGCATCTCCTTGACCTCGACCTTGCTGAAGAGACACACGAACAAGCTCTGCTGCGATCCACCGTCTACCTACAAGCTCTTCGTAGGGACGCGGCTAAGTCGATACGGCCAAGGACCTTGCGAGTTGGCGACCTGGTCCTATGTAAAATTCAGGACCTGTCAAAAGCCAACAAGCTCTCCCCTAAATGGGAAGGTCTGTTCATGGTCATTTCGGTGGCACGCCTGGGGGTTGTCCGCTTGGTGATGGAAGACGGTCGGGTGCTCACGAGCTCTTGGAATATCGACTAGCTGCGCAAGTTCTTTGTCTAAGCTCGCGTTTACTTTCACGTTTTGCACTTGCTCAGCGGTTTTCTTTTCTTTCTTGTAAAAAATCGGTTCCTTCGCCCATGCGAAGTCCGTTATTCCCAAAATTTTGAGAATGTTTCTAAAGTCACTGCCCGTTGGTAAGCTGACTCAGTCTCGCATATGGGCATACTCTTTTCCTCACGGTCTTGGCGATAGGACGAGCGCGTCTGGGCAGTAACATTCGCTTCAATCTCATTATTCTAAGGTTTGGCTAGCGCGTGCACGAACGTACAGAGTGCCACGACCAGCGCCGAATCACTAAGCTTCGCCGCTAGAGGCGCGATCTCCATAAACCGATTATCGTTCGCAGATAGTTCTTATTTGCATGTTCACGATCGCGATCTGAGACACCCTCTCGGTTGATGCAGGAGCCTTAGCTCGATTCGCGTGTTCGTCGTTGTGCACTCATGTCAGACAACGCGCATTCTTCCTCGCCATGGCCATGCTCACAACAGGGGCATGTGTTCAAGGCGCTAAGAAGTTGAGGCCTTACTGCGTTTCCTTCTCCGACCTATCCATGCTCGCAACTAGGAGAAATTGGTGACTTGGTCGAGGAAAAACCGCATTTTGTCTAACTCTCCTACGAACGAGCTCGTGCTCACAACCTAGGTGCACGATGTTCATTCGCAGCGGGGGCTTAGTAGGAACGAACTACCGCACTAACGTGTTTTTTCTAAAAAACGCGCGCGCTCGTGTCACCCATGTTTCATCCTACTCATACTTCTATTTGTATCTTTCTCGTCTGTTCGTCTTATGTTTGTTGTATGCAGGCAGTCACCAGAAAAGGACAAAAACGCCAAAGACACAAGACGCAAGGCAAGGAAACAAGGCAAAAAGCGAGTCTTGGGGGGAGAATTATCTTTTATTCACATCATCAGAAAAGGAAAGAAAAAAAAGAAGAAAGAAAAATTCTACACCAAGACCAGGTCTTAGACAAGGAGTTCTATCTTCCGGGCTTCGCTCCTCTATTGCCGCAAGCTTTTGCTTTGCCTCATCGAGCTTGGTCTCGAGGTCGAGCACCCGCCGCCGTGCTTCCTGTCCTTCACGGGCTTCTTGTCGAAGTCGCTCCATCTCCTCCTTGTCCTGGTCGGCGAACTCAGCGGCCTCCCGTGCGGCCTGGCCCAGCTCGGCCACCTTCGACTCCAAAACTTGAGAGTGTTGCTGTGCTTGCTCAAGCTCTAGCTCGAGCTTGCACATCCGCTCTCTATTCTTGGTGGCATTCTCCTCGGCCTGGTGGCACCTCGCCAGGATCTTCAGGTCCTCGGCCTTGAGGTCGGCTATTCGCTGCTCGAGCTCTACCACCTTGGTGTTATGATCGGCGTGAAGCTTGGCCACGACCTCGGGAAGAACGGTCATCGAGTTGAAGTCCGTCATGGTCTCCTGGAGGACCTGCGGACAAGATGGTCTTAGACACCCCCCGGACTCCAAAGAAGAAACTCTCAGAAATGAAGTATACTTACCTAGTGGAAGCGCATGCGAAGGTTATCCTGGAAGGCCTTAGCGATGTCCGCCTCCCAGAGGTCCACGAGATTTCCTGTGGGGGACTTCGGCGGGGAGACTTGGCCTTCCTCCCGGGCAGGAAGTTTGCCTGGGACCTCTTTGCTGTCCCCCTGAGCATGTAGTTCGCCCGGGGGCGTCGTGTATTCCTCCCGAGTAGATAGTTCGCTTAGGGTCTTCTCGCTATCCTCCCGAGCATGTGGTTCACTCGGGGACTGCACGGTGTCCTCCCGAGCATGTGGTTCACTCGGGGACTGCACGGTGTCCTCCCGAGCATGTGGTTCACTCGGGGCGCCGCAGGTGTCCTCCGAGCATGATTTTAAGCAGGGGCTCAGCGCCTCGTCTGGGCGGAGTGGTTCGCTCGGGGACCTTGTGCTTTCTTGAGCAGGCTTGTCGCCCAAGATCACGAGGTCTTCTTCCTCCCCCTCCCGAGCATCCGTAGTGCTTGGGAGGGCCAGGTACACGTCCTGAAGGGATGGTCCCTCCAGGGCAAGAGGCTCTGTGGCGTGTTGATCGGTCCCATCGACGAAGTCCTTCACCATCGCGACATCGACGGCCTCGGCCATCACGATGTCGGGACAAGCAGCTGCCTCTCTATGACACGATCAAGCATCTCGTAAGCCATAGCCCTAAAATCCTAGAAGCTATCACACCACGTCAAGAGGTGGGGTTAGCTCGATCAAGCAAGCGAAAGGAGAGAAAAAAGAAGAGGCGGAAGGCGAAGGTTACCTGGCGAGCACCTCACTGTCATCTTGCGGGATTAGCGCCGCAGCAACCACGAGCTCGGTTTCTCCGCACTTAGGGCATAGGCGATCCTCGCTAGGAGATCGACCTTCTCCATGTCAACCTCCTCCAATGTCTTCTTCAAACGTCGGCGCCTTGTCACGAGGGGTGCCGCGTCCTCGTCCTCCTCCTCAGGCTCTCCCGCCCGGGAGCCCGAAGTAGCTTGGGCGAGCTTGGCCTTGAGCTCGGCAAGCTCTCCTTCCAACGCCTTGCGCTCGGCTTTCCTCGCCTCCTCGACGAACTTCACCTGCTCCGTGAGCTGTTGCAAGCGAGATATCAACCCCGGTTTCCTCTCGAAGTAACTTTTCATCCAGGCCTTGGCTTACCTCCTATCTGGCGTACTCTAAGTGTTCTTGAGGAGGGCCTTGGCCGAGTGTAGCCTCTTCAATGAGCAGTAGGGGGGTGGCGGTGGAGCTTGTCGCTTGCCCCTCGCTTTCTTGGTCTTCACCGTGGGATGATCTCCCGCTTAGCCCGCGATAGCAACAAGCTCGACCTTTGTTGCTTAAAGGGTGACCTTCTCCTGCCAAAAGCAAAGGAGCATCAGAAGAAGCTCAGGACGCGTTCCCCCGAGCACGGATCGTAAGGAAACTTACCACTTCACCCTGCTCGAGCACGTTCCTCGAGACCTGCCGACCATGCTCGAGCTCCTTGCCCTTCGAGTGCGAACATCTCGGCACCGTTTCTCCACCAGATCGATGCTCGGGGCTACAGCGAGTCAGAGAAAGCATTAGCACGAGCGAAGATCATGCATAAGCGAAGCTAATTAAACTCAAAAAGCTTACTGGAGTCAGCCTCTCGGGTGAGGTCTTGCCACCCGGAGACATTGAAGAAGGGATGCTCCCTCCTCCTCAAAGGGACACCGATTCTGAGGAAGCCGGATGCGTCGCGACAGTGAGCCCCATGTTCGTGAGCTCACTTGATCATCATCGGGCCCGCTCCTCCTCGGCTTGACGCGACGGTATGCGTCTCGGCAGTGGGCACCGCCCGCTCTGGAGTAGCGAGATGCCTTCTCGCCTTCCTCAAGTAGAACAAAAATTGGCCCGACCCGATCCAAGTTTTTCGAGTGTGAAGAAGGGAGTTACTCGTATGGTCGGTTGGGTCTAGCGAAAGTATCTGGCTGGTGGGAAGCCCCAGGTCGAACAAGGAGTAAAAATGAAAAAATAGGCTCACCGTAGGCAAGGTGCCCACGAACCCCTCACAAAGGTGCGAGAAGATGGCCAAGACAAGGATGGAATTAGGGTTCAGATTGGTGATCTACTTTTCGCATTGAGAAATACTGAATTCAAGGAACTCATTCTCGGGCATTCTAAACCCGTTGGCGTGTAGAGATCGCGGTGGCGATCTCAAATGCGTCGACGCCTGGGGCTCCTTTGCCATCTGAAATCGCCAGTGCCGCGTCAAGGTAGCCGAAGTCCTCGGCGCTGCGACCTCTCCTTGCTGATCTTGCTCGGGCGAACCGCCATGAAGAGAGGTTGAGGAAGGGCGCAAGACGAAGGAGCTTAAGGTTTGGAAGATTTTGAAGTCAGAGCGAGATGCAAGAGAAGAGGTCTCGATCTTCTCCCCGGTATATATAGGCGGAGAAGTCGAACGGACAAAAAACCGCCCCCACCCATTCGTGAATTGACGCGCGGTAGCACGGTTTCCAAAATTGTCCAATAAGGGCACGGTTTTCAAAAACTATCAGAACCGTACCCGCAAGGCTTCGCGGAGAAGGAACCGTCGCGACCTTTCGCTTCCGTTCCCGAGCCCCGCTTTGGTCGGGCCTAGAGCAAGATGCTCGGTCCTCGCCGGAGCAAGCTCGCTTGCAAGCAAGGGTTGCTCGGATGCTGCAATAATATTTCACTGCAAGATTCTAATCCCGTGCTGCAATAGTATTTCGCTGCAAGATCCCAATCCCTCCTGTGAGTCTGAAGGCTCAAGGGGAAGACCTCGCCGAGCGAATTTCCACTTGAGCCTCGGGGGCTAGCTGTCGGGGATTGGGTAATTCCCATAAAGACCATCATACCCCGCTAGCCAATCTTCGGCCGACCATACTTACCCTTGAACAGTGTCCCAAGCAAGACCCTCGAATAGACTGGCCGATGGGTCTGCCCCAACCACGACCAAGCTCGTCCACAGTATCGCCTCGGCTTCGGCGTGCTGCTCGGAGGGATCTGACGATCGGCGAGTGAAGGAAGATCTGGGCATGATCGGCGGTCGGCGTGGCCCATGAAAAGCGGCGTGGCATTAATCACATGGTGGGTTGAAGAATGTCGGCCACGTTCTAAGCCTACATACGCCCGTCACGGCATGGCGAAAAAGTAAGGACAGCGATTACACCTCGTCAGACGCAGATGGTGGCATGTCATTCAGTTATAAATGATGTAAGACGTAATCGTTCTATAAATACCCTTATTGAGAAAGCGTTTAGGGATTTTTGGTTCAAAACATGTAAAAAACACCGAGTGCATCTGGAAGAAAAGAAGAAAGGCTGTAGCGCCCAAGCAAGCTCCTGTAAACTTTTCAATAGTAGTGAAGCCCGGGCGATGGGTTGTTATCTCCTTCGTGAGAGGCCGAACTAGGATAAAAAGTTCTTGTCTTGTCTCTTTTGAACCTCCGACCATCTCGTCCCGCTTAGCTTAGCAGGTCTTGAACACTATACCCTTCACGAAAAAGGGACCTGGTTGATCCTCATTCAACAAGTAAGCTCGGTGGGGGAGCCGTTTCCGAAACGTCGACAATATGTTATGTGCTAACATGTGAATTAGCCATTATAAGGTCCACGGGTCCTATAACATGAATATCATTAGTTTCCGAAACATCGACAATATGTTATGTACTAACATGTGAATCAACCATTATAAGGTCCACGGGTCCTATAAGATGAATATCATTAGTTTGAAAATAGATGCAATACAAACCAACAGAAGCTTGTAGCTCGGTTGGTTTTGAGCGCTGTCCTGCGGATCTAAAGGTCTCGAGTTTGAGTCCTGTGATTGTGGATTTTTGCCATTGATTTTGTTTATTTTTTATTGATGCTCTAACATCAATTTCGACTTTATTCCACGCGGTCAAATAAGCAAGTCTTATTGAATGGTTTTGCTTGGACGGAATTGTTAATAGAAAAACTAACGAATGATTGTAGATTTTTGCCATTGATTTTATTTCTTTTTTATTGATGCTCTAACATCAATTTTGACTTTATTCCATGCAGTCAAATAAACAAGTCTTATTGAATGGTTTTGCTTGTACGGAATTGTTAGACCCTATTTGACAAAGCTCCAGATCTCAGCTCCACCTTAGATCTAGAACTTGTAGGCTAAAATAAAGTGAATTAAGTTTATATTTTTAGTCTAAAATGTAAATAAGATGACTTACCTAAACACTCTTAATGTACCTACAGCTCTAGCTTTATAAATTTCTGAAGGTAAGAATACCCTGCTCCATCAACTCCACGGATTTTGGTGAAGTTGAAGCTGTGCTAAACACCTCTTTAATAGAAAAACTAACGAACGATATAGCGTTAGTTGTTAGTTGTTTTTTCAACGGGATAGTTAACAACCATTAATTTGAGCTCCCTTGAATAATCTTGACAACCCACGATCTTATCCAAAAATGAAGCCACCTGAACTACCGTCTTATCCACCTTGGCTACCCTGTTGTTCTCTCTCTCCTGCCCACTCTTGCTCTTATGAAACACCCAAAGCGCTTGAGCAGCAGTATGAGCACGGCACAACGAGGCAGTAAGACCGCATGAAGGCAACGCAACACGACGAGTTGGCAAGGTCGTGTGGAGGCGACTATAGGAACATGGAGCAGCGGGGTGGCGAGGGCACGTTGGATGGTCTAGTAGCAACACGGGGCAAGACAGAGGTGTGCGATGGTGCGTCATTGATGTAAGGTCTCTGACTTCAGCACACTAGACGAACACCTGGATCAAAGAGCGTGTCAACCGATTTAACTATGAAATCGGAAAGGAAGAAACATAAGAATACACCCGAAGCCGATCTCTGGTTACGATCGGCTAAAGCTCTGATCAGCCGAAAGCCGATCAAACTGAAAACCACAACTAGCCAATCTAGGCTAATCGGAAGATAAGGATAGATCGACTCTGAGAAGGCGATGCGTAGCAAATCAGACCTGGACGTAATCGAAGAAGATCAATCACTACAGGAAACGAGAATAGTGTCGTCGGCTGAAATATTTTTGTCGGGTAAAACGTGACACAAAGTTTGCCTATGTCGCGATTTTAACGTCACCCGA